>VYXF01005279.1:255942-280850 GCA_013397295.1 Polioptila caerulea | reverse complement strand
AGCCCATCAATAACCACAATGCAAGTTTGAGGTTTTTTTTTTTTTTTTTTTTTTTGTAGCCAGAAGCATTGGTTATTTTAAGACATATTTGTAAACCATTTACAAAGAGTACTCCAAGCTGGAGTCCTGCTTTAGTAGCATTATGGCAATCAGCACCTTGATATGATTTTGAAGTATTTATAAAATAATCTTGCATTCACTTCAGATCAATAACCCTGCCTTGACACTGAGTATTAGCATTTACAGACTGAAAATGCAAAGTAAGCTCCAGTACTTGAGGAGAAACTGAGAGGGGATCTTACCATGATTTAGAATAATTTCACCAAAAACATGAAGTACACTTTCCTTATGGGGAGCAAGAATGTTTAATTGTTCACATGATCAAGGAAATTATTGCATAGCATGATCATAGGCAGAGTGAGGAGAATCTGAAGTGCAACTCTACAGATAATCTTCCCTTTTTTATGAAAAAAAAAGGCCTAGCATGATTTGTAAACATTTTTTAGAGCTAATTATCAGGAGTCATGTATTAATTAAACCCTTTATTTACAACTGTCCATTCTTTTTCCTACACAGCAATAATTCTTCGTTCCTAACCCCATACTCACTGTTTGTATTTGTACACACCCTTTACTCAGGTAAAGGTTTTGCCTAGAGCTGATTTGGAGGGACAGCTGATTGCAGCAGGATACAATTCTCCCCCTCCCCAGTTTGCACACATACAGCACAAAATAAGTACAAACTCTAAGTTTTACATAAGTACTCACCAGCCTTTGTATCATTATCCCAATCCCATGCTTCTAATATTAATGTGAACGACCTCTGAAAAAAAACAAGACACCAATTAGACAGAAATAAAAAACTGTTATAACCAGACAAACTGATTTGAAATAAGCAGATATTACTGCTACAAGAAAGCCAACTGAAAGCAGCTGAAAATTTCACTTCTCTGTTGTCATGTGAAAGCCCTTGAAGGCATCTTCTCAAAAGCATGAAATATAACAGCATTAAAAATTGTGGGACAAACCATGCTAACAGCAAAACAAAAACATTCCATGCACACACACACACCAAGGACTGAATTATTATTACTCTCCTCCCACTGCATCTAATTCTCAGCTTTGCTTAGCCACAGAAATCCTTTTCAAAAGCAGCCCTAAAAGGCTTAAATGAAATGAGGTTCTGAACCTTGGGAAACAGCTGGGATATTTAAGACTTAAACAACTGAACCACCTCCCCTAGAAAGGAATGAGAGCCACCCCTGAGAGAGCACATGAAAGTCTATACCAGATCTGTTCTACAGAAAAAAATGTCTAAAGAAGAAACACACACTTCACCCTGCATCTATCAAAAATTTAGACTTCTTTCTCATGAAAGGGTAGCATAAAAAACAGATCTACAAAAGACACAGCAGAAACAATTATTACAGTAAGCACACCTGGTACTGTACTTTCCCCTGAGGAAAGAAAAAACGCATAATTTCAGACAGTTCTGAAATTATTTAGAAAAAAACATGAAGACTTTACTTCACTAAACCAAGGCTTCAGGCATTTTCCTTGGTTCATGATCAAATACGTAAGGACAGATGTCAATATTCAAGCACTAAGCTTACTTAGAAAAAAAAGCTGTGCATACAGGTAAATTTTAACTGCTTTGAGTTGAACAAGAATAGCTGTCAAACCATTCAGCTTGGATATTTTCCAAGTGCTACAAGTAACATTGAGATCCTCACATTCAAAATCAAGGAAAAACCATCAAGAACAGAAAAGAGTTACTGCACCACTGTCCTGAAGTCCTCCCATGCCCATCTTCATGCAGAGCCAAGCCCTAATGTGTGCACAGTTCACAGCCTAATAATCTATAAATTCACCTGGGTATGGGGACATTCAGCCAAGAAACTACAAAAAAGATCTTCAGAAGAGGATTTTGTAAGAATTCAGCCATCTTTCACAGTGTCATTAGGACTGTTTTACTGTTTCATCAAGAGATGTGTGTTTTTACTTTGAGACATCTCCTTATGTGCTCTACACACCCCTCAACTCAACCAAGCAAGGTTGATCTTTAACATTGAAACCTCTGCATTTTAGAACAGCAGCAACAGCAGGATCAGTGCAGCACCCCAAGCAGAAGTGCTCTCTGTTTGAGGTCATCCATGACTACAGCAGAGATCATTCTACCCAGAAAAGCAGTTGAGTGCTTATTTTCCTACTGCTTAGTGACATTAACACACAAACCACAACTCAAACTCTGAAAGTAAGTCTTTCTACTGTGTTTTCAGCTTCAGTCATACAGGGAAGATGATTTTACACCACTGGAATAGAAACAGGTTTAGTGGTGACTATTTAGATTAGACTAAAGAAAGGAAGGGAAAAGGGTGGTTCCAGCAGTGACAATACTGGACAGAGACATACTTGAGTCTGTCCTGCCCTTGGAAATGGACAAGTGAGAGAGGTCAGCTGAGAAAGCAAAGGGCTCTACCTCTGAGGAATGACAGCACAGCTCAACTCCCTATTTTTAAAGGCAAACATCAGTGGAGCATTTCAGTAGTTTCACCTTCCAGCTCCCTGCACTCCCCAGTCCCAGCACTTAGGGAAGCAGATAGGATTCTGCTGTACTCTGAAAACACTATCTGCAACCCCTCTTCCTAACTGCTACCTGAAAAAAAACACCTATACATTGAATAGTTAAGAATGTACGTTTTTAAGAAGTTCTATATAATACTGTCCTAACATCATCTTCTGGCAACGACATGTCTCCTTATTTTGCATCAAAATAATGAACTAATCTAGGCAGAACTCTACCAATCAGTGCAAGGTCCAAAGTTATCCACATCTTCTGCTTTTAACTACTTACCTTCTAACACATCCCTTAGTTTTACTGTGTTCCATTTATTTGCATTAGAAGTATAGGCCAGTGCCTCCAGATGTCCATTTACTTATATAGAGGCTGCTCTTTCCTACTGCAAATTGCACCTGACTGCCCACAAAAGGCAGCAAGACATTTAAGATAGACTTGCTGTCTTAGGAATCAGACCAGTCATCTATGCTTTCCCATCATTCCATTTGAAAGCAGATCTGTGTCTGTGCTCAGGATGCCAAGGAAAAGAGTAAGGGTAAAGAATTCCACTCTTTGCAGGGCACTGTGACAGTGTGATCATGCTGGACAGTGTGAATGGGGATAAAGAGGCATTCTACCCATTTTAAGATGCTTAAAACAAGAAATCCCACAGCTCTGGTGGCAAATCTCATGATCTAAGTTGACATAGTTTCCAGAGTAGAAAATACTGCTTCACAATCTTATAAAAACTAAATAGTACATTATGAGCAGCTATGACTGGTGCAGAGCTGCTCCTCCAGAACCTGGAGGAGCCCACACAGCTCATGCTGCCTCCTCGTGGCTTTGCAAGCCCCAGGTCACACAGGCCAGGTCCCCAGCACTTGCTTTGACCATCCTCCCACTGGTCATCATCAAGAATCATAGCCCACCTGTAATAAGATTAAAGAACCTACACAACAAAGTCAGGACAAAGACTTTAAAATCCTTTCACTTCCCCGTGTCTACTTTTCTGGGTGACCAGGCTGGCACTCGGCTGTTCACACATGAATGAGCATTTGGAGTGTAGCCTTTCAGGAAGGCTTGCAGTCACACTTGCAGGAGATTAGAGATGCTAATCAGATGGCACTACACAGTATTGATAGACAAATGTGTATTTACTGGCCCATCAGTTTCAGCTGGAACAGTTCTCAGTTGTGCTCAGAAATGCATGAGTTACTCTGCTGAATTACACAGTCGCCCTTTAAAAACCCCAAACGCACCCAGTTAGAATGCAACCACAGAACTGATTTTTATGGCTATTTTACGTCTAGAGAAGATAGCTAAGGTTGCCAACCCAACCTGTCACCCTTCCTCATCTCCAGCTGGACAATAACTTGAGGAATTCCCCCCTGAGGTAGTGCAATGGATCATTACATTACAACTACTACACCTCAAAAGACAAAACTGGTCCTTAACCCACTCGTTCAAAAAAAAACCACCACCACGTGTATCAAGTCCTTCACTAGATCTGCTTACACAACTTTCAATTTTGCACTTTACTTAAAAATGACAGCTGAAAACTTACCAAAAAGCATCTGTGTTACTAAACATGTTCATAATATGTGGCCCTGAGAGCTTCCCAGTTATGGCTCAATTATCAGAAACACATTTTACTACCCAAATGATTTGTTAGTGGAAATTTTAACATCCATACACTCACCCTGAGCGTGACCTTACCTAATAATAAGAGTAAGCACTGCAGTTTAATAACACTAATGGGTATCAATTTTAAAGGATATTTTCAGCTTCATACTGGTCATACTGATTTTATGAAAACTCTACCATCAGCTGGCATTAGTCACAGCTGCACTCCTCTACAGAAAGTCTGTAGAGTAACCAACACATCCACTGAAACCAGCTGCAAGTAACTCATCTATAGCAGAGACATTGACACCAGACATCTTAAATTGTGCTTACAGAAAACAGCAACAGAACTTGCATTAATTTAGCTCTTGTCCAGAACCTAAGGACTACCCATACAGCAAATCTTTAACCCCCTCACATCTTCCAGCAGTGTCTTGGCTTTCTGATGTATCTTTAATATGAACAGACTTGCTTAAAAGTTATTTAAGAACATGCTCGCCACAGAGATTGTTGATGTAACTGTGCTCAAGTTCACACATAAATCCAACAAAAAACACTACACAAGTATCCTAAGAATGCCCCAAAATCATGAGCCTTATCTATAATACACACAACACCACCACACCTGCCTCTTTAACTTGCACACAACTCTTGCTGTAGGCTAATAGAACAGCAGGACATGCATATTCCAGTTTGCTCTGATATACACAAAGAGCTTTGTGAAGTAGTATCTGTTGTTCATTTCAATCAGTAGCAGCAAAATATTTAGAAAATATTGTTAAAGTGACCATGGCACAGATGTGAGGCGGAGGGGACGGGGGTATGGAACATACAGCACTGGAAACAGAATTGATTCTACTGACTCTGGTGATTAGGTTTATTTTTTGGAAAGAGTTAAACACACATCATCATTTGTGCTCATGAAATCAAAACTCAGAAGATGTTAAAGGCTGCAAGTCAGAAGAGCATCAGTGTCCTTCTGCAGAAGAGCACAGCTTATGCAAGAGCCCCTTCGTAGGAGTTAACTGAACAGATATGCCAAGTAGCTTGGAAAGATACAAATTAAGTCTGTTTATCCGGGTGATGCTGCCTCAGTTGTGTTTTTTTCCTCAGGATTGATGTTGACACAAGCAACTTCAAAGCATTATTCCACTGTTTACACTAAACAAAACACTCCCCACACTATCCCAGCGACCTCCTTTCTGGGGAGGGGGGAAACAAGACCTGTAATATTGGTTTGGCACTGTCTTTTCATGAACTGTTACTATCACCTTGATATCTGCAAATCAACATTCAAAAGGTAGGGGGTTTTTCTGGCAAACCAGTCATGTCAGAATTTTCATCCCAAGAGAGATGATCAATCTGATGACAGTGTTTTCAGTCAAGTAGAGAACTAAAGATTCTCCAACCTACAGTCTGAAAAATGCCAAAGGTGAAGTTTGAGCTGAAATCAATACTTGAAGTTTTCTGCATCAATAACATTCTATTGTGACTTTTATGATAACAGACACAAAAGAAATTTAATAATTTCACATGACTAAAGTGACTGACTGGATTTTCTACATGGAAAAATGTTTTAAGAATCGGCTATGAAGTAGAAAATGCATGGCTCCTAAACAACCCCAAGCCCACCTTATCTTCCTGTTCTACAGTCACACAGTAAATGCAGGATCTCATCTCCAGTAAATTCTGTTTCTTTTCAAACCTCAGTCAAGCACAGGCCATGTTTGTACTCAAACATTTCAACTGCCCTAACACTGGATAGCATATCACTAGTCTTACTGCAGGTTAGTTTTTGTAACTTCTGGAACAAGCCACCACCAATATTTCTCACAGCTAAGTCCACTAAGTCTTGATCAGCACAGTCAATTCTCAAACTTGCTTTCGTAAGAAACTTTGAGTCAAGTGAGACAAGCACAGATCTGGGGGCTTCTCCCCCCTTTTTTTTTGTTTCAGCACCTCTTCCCTTCCCCCCAGGCAGCCTGCTTGCCATGGAAAAAGCTGACTTCAAGGCAAGCATATTCCATTTCCTTCCCCAGGAACTCTGCAGCAAGTTCATACAACTTCCTCATGGATATCCCAGAGGTGGAAAGTGAGTAAGGAAAAAACGAAGAAAGATTCTGAGAAGATCCAGGCCTCATAGTCAGTGCAAGTTTTAAAGGCAGACAGACAGTCTGCAGGTTTATCTTCTAGAAAGAGAAACTTAAAAGTCATAATAGGGACCTTTACTGAAAGAGTAAATCCCCATTTGGGGGGAACATGGGGGTTGGGGGCAGGGACAGGGTAGGGGGCTTTTTCTGAATCTTGAAGGATATTTCAGCCACCTGCATACAAGAAGCTTGTCTGCTGAATTCAGAGGCCATCCACCATGCAAAATCATAAAGATCACCATTTTTCATTTTAGGAGAGAGCACAGTGAGTCCTAAACAAAAGCCTTCCCTTTGGAAACCAGGGCCAAACTACCCCATTTTGTTAGGAGTGGAAGGCTGAGTTAGAGTCCTGCAAACATCAGCAGCAGAAAGCAGTTGAGCAAGTTCAAGTTTTCTATTTGTGAGCAATTAGTGCAGTTATACTCCTCTTGGCCCAGTCACAAAAGCAGGATGGTGTTTACAAACTCTGGAGCCCTGCTGTTGTGTGAGGGGAACTCCTTGTGAATTAGCCCCACCTGACAATCTTTAGGAAGTCTGCAAAACCAGGGAGGGGTGAGAGGGGCTATTTTTTGCCACAGTTAACAGACAACAGGCTGATATCTCCACCTACATGAGTCTGAACACTCATTCCACTCCTCCACCAAACTAAGCAAAACCCAAGTTGGAGGGGTGTGTATGTGTGTGTGCATATGGGGGTGGCAGAGGGAAATCTAGACTATTAAGATCAATTCATTGCAAAAAGAGCACAAATAAAAACAACAGGTGAATAAGAGTGAGTCTTGGAGTTAATATATCAAATTTAACACCCAGGTAGAGATTCATTTCAGGTAAAGAAAATTACCCAGCAACTAGGTGGAAGAATCCTACCAACAACCAGCTGCATGCATTTGAAAGATAAAACAACTTGAAGGAGGAATTCAAAGGGGTATTACAACATCTATTTGGCAGTGTCTAGTGTTTTATGAAACAGGAGCAGTGTGCTTCTCATGAGGGGGATCAAACTACCAGGATCCTGACATACCTTACCAGAGAACACATTTGTAGTAAGATCTTCAGGTGACAGTCTGAAGATACTCTGATCCTCCTGCAGTGGCAGAAAGCAGCAGGAGTTTTTTGTGAAGGGGTCTTTATATATTATGGGACTGCAAATACTTCAGCTGTGGAGTTCTCAGAATCATCTCAAGTCATATACCAGCTTTAGCTAATGCCTGTAGGAAACAGTGACCCATCTTCACAAAAGCCCAAAGTGCCATGACAGACTAGAGCTCCTCAACATTAATATACAGAACATTAATACAGTCACCTCAGACCACATAAACACAAAGTGAGAGCCCTCTGGAGATCCATCTACATCTGAGAAGCTAAACTATGGGAATAAAGACTCCACAACTTTCTTGTAACTTAGCACCCTAGACAGAAACTCAAAGTACATCTCAGCCAAGTCAACCTTGTGACAAATGGCAAGGCAGAGATGGCACACTTGGTTCAGCACTGGCCCTGGCCTCTGATAGCACCTGTCAGACAGCTGCTGCAGCCAGGGCAGCAGCATCCCTGAGGAAAAAGGAAACAGGCACCCTAGGAACCGTTTTCACAGCACCAGGAGCAAGTCATTAGGTTCTCATTTAAAAAACCTGCAGGGGATGTGACCAGGCAGCAGTCACCTAAGGATTTAGACTGCAGAAGAGCTCATCTGCTGACTGCTCTCAGCTCCTAGGAGAGCCCCTCCCTGCTTCAAAGCAGTGCCTTTCACCATTACACACGTAGCAGTAGTGCTAGTCCAAGGGAACAGAAGTAATGCTTGCCTCTGCTTTTTATAGCTGTCTGCTGTTCATCCCCACCCCATCCATCCCCCTTCCCCTGATTCCAGCATGTACACATCTCTCCTGTGTTCAGGGAGATTAAGTTCCAGCTATGAAGTCCGAGCTGCCAACTGTGGCCACTTAAATTTCAGCAAACACCATAGCATTGACTTAGAAATCATCTGTTTTCCATATACTTTCAGAACCAAACAAAAAAAGTATCAGTGACAATTCAGCTACTCAGGACTCCCATGATAACTTGCCTTTCTTGAGATTTTCCAGCAAGAAACAAGAATATCAATGTTTAATAACAATCCATGCTATTAGCTATCAGTTTTCTTGAAACACTTCTATTTTACTGCAAATGCCTTCTTGCCTATGCCATTTCTAGGCACCTCCTCTGTGACATAACTCTCAACAAAAGTATTGGCTTATAAAACTAATCAATACATCAAGGAGGAAAGATTATTTTTTTCCCAACTGAATAAGCAAGTTTAATGCTTATGAAAAATAATCAATTTCATCTTAGATGAATGACCAATAACTTTATTCTAGTTAATATAACAATGACATTCCAGGTGGTCTTTAAACAACTTCTTAGTCTTACTCTTCTCCTCCCATGGTATCTCTCAGAATTATTTGTACCAACTGTTGTAGTAGGAGCACAGCATTGCAAATCTCATTTTAACTTCCAACCTGGTTGAATGTGAACTGATTTTCATAGAGCCTGTCACAGCCCTGGGTTAATGACACCTGTGACCTTGTTCTTCTGTGGAAATCTGTACTGATAAGCAAGGTTTCACTAAATACATCTTTTGATAACCATAACCAGCTACTCCTTCAATCCACCAAAGCCATGTAGCTTCTCCCAGCTAAGCAAGTTCCCTTCACAAACTCAACACAAGTTCTTTGATCACAGTAAGAGATCTGCCTCCCACTCTTAGCCATGTCTTGGCTACTAAATATTCAGAAGCCTGTTGAAAAGAGCACCTTGGATAGGAAAAGAAGTTAGAGAAAAACAAACATCTTCCAGGAGGGGGACTGTAGAAATCAAAAGTCCAGAGAAATGCAAGAAGAAGGAACAAGAATCAAGTTATTTCCATGAGAGAAATTAAGAAGTTGGCCCAAACTCCTCAGCCTGGAATAGACACAACAGGAGTATGTGACAAAAGCCTAAATGCTTCTACAGGCCCTGGGGATGGGTCAGGAGTAGAGCATCTATTTCCATGGTCTTGGCAAGAACTAAAAGGTAAGAAAGTAAGCTTAGGAGTCATGGCCAGAAGAAACAAAGACAGAGAAGATGGCATTTTCAGCAGAACTTGGCAAAATGCTACACAGGAGGTCTAAGGGAAAAGTGGTTTTAAGAGTTTTGTGGGTCCAAGAGCAAACTGGCACAAATACTTTGGAGAGACCAACCACAACTATTTCTGGAGGCTCTCAGGTTGAAAACAAAGCTAGGGACAATGACAAACAGTTTTCTATATTCTTGCCCCTAACCTCCTATGAACATTTGTTTACATTCCCTGAACTCCAGTTCCAGTACAGGTGTGGTTCTGAAGCAAATATTTCACTTTTTCTGATGGCTGACATTAAAACAAGACAGTGCTTAAATTAATAAAACAATCACACTGTGGAATCTTGCACACCTGCCTGAGCCACCACCATCTATCCCAGGATAATCAAAATTCTGACCAAGGAGTGTTTGAGGAAGAAAAGGAAGAAACAAAGCAGAATTCTAAATCAGATTTATAATTGTATCTCAGAACCCCTCTTTGAAAACCATGACTGACAAAGACACAATTGAAAAATTTAATTAAGATTCTCCTTTCTGCAACACTGAAGTGTCACATGAAATAGAACAAATGCAGAAATCACCACCCCATGCATGCTATTCAGTCAGGTACCTGTTGCAGTAAATGCAACAAATGCTATTCAGGTAACAAAGGCAAGATGAGCTAAAGCTACTAACTGAGAGATCTTATTATTTAGAATAAAGGTTTAGAGGACTACAGGCTTCTGAAACTTCCCTTGAGGAAAAGGTAATCCAGACAGCCTTTTAATAGAGATTAAGTCAGGTGACACAAAGCAGAACATACTGTCATTCAAGGCAAGACAACAGAAATGCTCAAATAGAGCAAGCACTTATTTCACTAGAAGAAGATTGACAAGCGTCAAGTGAAATACAAAGCTTAATGATTTCATAGCAATTTTACACACAAAAATTCATCAGTGCATTTGTGACAAAAATCCTGGTTTAACTATAAGAAAACCACTATTTGTTCTGAAGAAGACTGGTAAACCAAGGTTTACACAGAAAAATAACTGAAATTATTTCACAATTCATCTCTGAACTTTATCTATTCTATTTACACTAGCCAAAACCAACCCCTATTGGCTTCCATGTGGCACAGATGAAGGCTAGTGCTACTCCTAATTAACCTTCCTCCACTAAGAAAGTGATTCTGCACTGTCTATGCGTGTCCCTGAGCCAAGTGTCACACCAGCCACACATGTTATTCCAAACCAGCTGAAGACTAAGCAAGAAATACTTCCCCCATTAAAAGCTGGGCCTCTCAGCCTCTCAGGAACCAGACTAAGGAAAAAAACAGCTTTCAAAACAGCATCTTTATTCTCCAGGGAGAATTAGAGGAGGAAGAGAATAGGAAAGGCGAAGCTTAGTTTAGCATGACTGGCACAGAAGCTGTGAAGGCAAGAGCATCTGTGACAGTCTAGAAATAACAGCTAAAAAAGTGATAGGACTTCTAAGCTGAAATGGAATAAAAAGTAAAAAATCAGCCACAGACTTGCTACAGGACTTCCCCTAGTTGACTGAACCACCCCAAATGCAACATTCCCCATAAAACACAACTTGAAATCACATAAGGAATTCTTGTCATTACACAAGATCCCAGACACAAACTACTGGAAGAACCAGTCTCTTCAGAGCAAACCAGGTTAATTAGCTAGAATTTCCAAAAGATGCTTCCAGATACTCTGCACAGCCCCTGGAGTACTCCTGATAAATGGCAACAGTAGATACATCCTTTTAGCCATTTGGGTATACCTCAGTATCTGTGTGCCTGACAGTTGCTACAGGCTCAGCCCAGGCCTGAGACAACATAGATTTGGAATTTGAGCAGAGATCAGAATCCTTAGTGACCTCAGGAAACACATTTTAGGCCAAAATAAACAGGAGCAGAGAAGCAGGAATTAAGGCATCACAGGCCTTCTGGAGCCATACCTATATAGAGGTGAACCAACTGCTGCTAAATGTTTTTTATTTTAACTTTTTCACACTCTCCAGTAAGGAAAAAAAAAGCCTTTAAAGTTTTTGTCAGTAAGCATGTAAGACCTTCTCCTGCAGGTCTCCAACAAGTCCTGGGAAGACTTGCAGAAACACAGTACCCTTTGACAAATCTGTGAATCTGCTTTTCTTCTAGGTAAAGGAAACCCAGCTCACCAACTCTATTCCACTCTGCAACGAAAAACATGGCAAAAGCATCTTGGAGCTGATCCTCAGATCTGCTGGGCAGAGGCCTAGCATCCCATAAAAAGCTTTAGGCATGTGGAAAATAGGCATCAAAAAAGGACAGCTTGTCCCAGCAGCCTGAGCACAGCAATACTCTGTTTACACGTGACCAAGGTGAAAGAAAAATCAACACCACAAAGAATGACATGCACACAAGGTAAAATCCACCACTCTGCTCATCACTTTGCTTTGTTTCAAGTAGTTGGTAAGAGCTGATGATGAGCACAGAATACAAAACAGTTATAGGAGAACCATTAGTCATTCTTCCTACAAGCACAGCTCCCCTCTGCTAATTTACCCAAGATATCTATATACACTAAAGCTCTATGTAGTCTGATTAAAAGTTAGCAAATATTTGGGTATCCTTTGATATGGGTGTTACTGTGCCTGTCCCACTGAGGTTTCTTGAAAGTACATTGGAATGCAAAATAGCACTAGCAAGAAGAAATTAAGTAGTAGAGAAGCCAGCCAATTACCAACATTATTTTAAGGATAGCAACAGGATTTGGTAAGGAACACTACAACCATACAAAAGGAAGAGACAATATCCTAGTATCCTACCTGATAACTGTCAAACAAGCATCACAGTTTGTATTCTGCCTCTCTCTCAAACAGGAGAGCCTAGTTAACACCCCCCAGTTACATTTCCCTTTTTGACAGTTCTAGAGCAAAAGCAGCAGAAAGGAAAATGTAAGTAACCCCACATGCATCAATCCTGAAAACACGCTTGAACCTTAAATTTAACAGCCTTCCATCCAATTCAGGGAGAACAAAAGGTGTTGCTTTTTGAGATTAGAAACTGAAATTAAATCAGAAATTATATACAAGATTGGAGTAGCAATTCCAGTAGATGTTTCTTTGCTAGTATCCAGTTTTAGTGGGCAAAAAAACAACAACAAAAAAAATCACAATCCACTGGTTTAGATAGAGGATCACAGGATTAAGTGTCAACACACATTTTGCCCTATCATTATGTTACAGTAAATAACCCAGCTACATCCTAAGATACTTTCATGACTTCACAGCTAATGAACTCCAGTCCTCTCCACCACAGCTGGAGCTGGCATTAGGAATTTCCAGAAATGCCCCCAGTTAATCCAATAGCAAAGAACAGAAGAAAGTATTGATGAAATCAGGGAACAGACCAAAGAGACTTTTAGATAAAGAGCCATGGACAAGTACAGTACCAGGAGACAGTAAAGGACCATCTGAACATCACTCTACTAGATTTAAGAGGAAGCTTTCAGCCTTGCTACCACCTTTGAACTGTTTCAGACAAACTTGATATTAACCAAGTACCCACGTCCTACTCTTTTCCTAAAGTTTTGGAAGAAGTCCAAGATAAATTAAGCCCATTAAACACACACTTTCTTGTTGCATTAATGAAAGTGTGGCTAGATTGTCTCTTTTGAAGTGTATGCAACAACCATGAAGGCCCATTAATGGTTAGTGCAAGACTTGTTTTATGCTAATATTTAGAATTCAAAGATGAACTAGTAATTAATACTGCTCTTCCCCTCCCCTCTGCACTCCATGTGGCATGGATATTAGTGTCCTCTGGGCACTTGAAGACATGCATCATTATAATTTCAACTTGAAGTCAAGAGGGAATTAAACTAACTATGTAATAACATACTTTAATTATTGTTCTAAACACAGAACACCTGCATGCACTCTCTTTTGTATTGGAAATATGCATACTAAGAAGGTAAGCAAATACATAAAAAACCAGATATGCCCCCAAGTTCTATGTATGCAAAGACCCCAGGAATACAGAGAAATGTTTTAATCTTAACCCCTTAAAATAATGTTAGCTGTTGATAGCACTGCAATCTTTCCCTTTGTTTTTGAAAAAGCAAATGCCCACAAAACCAATTCCAGCTAATGAGCTCTAGATGTCTTGCCTTAGGAAGAGGAGAGGCCCTCACTCAACCATCGTTCCTAAGGGAGCAGAGACTGTGGCATTGTTTTTCCGAGTCCTCTTTAATTCCCTCATCACTCCAACCCATCTGAGTCACCTCTAGAGCTCTTTGGGCAGCAGCAGCCACAGCTGAAAAGGGACAGGAAACAAAGACTCCACTGGCCCACAGTGATGGCAGCAGCTGATGGATCAAACCCGTACGCAACTCTAAAAAAAAATCCATTTTTTTCCTCCCATGGCCTTGGTTCTGAGCACAGATATTACCACAGGGCTTCAACAATAAGAAACACAAATGTCTCTATTTTATTGCAACATTAACAACAGTTTCAATCAATTCGAACCCCACATATCCACAAGAGACTTATCAGAACATAGACTTGCTCATGGCTAGTAACAGAAGTGACATTAATCCAAAAGAAAGGGACTACACACCTAAGCTGTCCTTCATTTCAGCCCCCAGCAAAACACCAGCTCAGTTTTCAACTTCTGCACATGCTAGAGTCTGACAGGGAAGCAAACAGAAATAAAACACCTTATTTTAGTTCTCTGTAAATTCACAGGAATAAGTTGAGCAGAAAAATAAGAGTCACCACTCTAAAAGTGGGTGCAAGTTCTTTCATGTAGAACAACGTGCAAGGAACTTGAATGAAGGATTAAACAGGGATTATGCACACAGTTTTTTCACAGCTAAACTCTGGCTCTATCATGTATATTTAACTAAGTTTATAAACAAATTCCTAAAACAAACGCTTCGATTGTATTCCAGCAGCAGGACTGAACCTTCTGAACAGTACTTTGTGGCTACAGTAAATCTTTATCATGTTTACAGCACCAACCACTACACTGGGCTTAACTACTATTAAACATCAATTGCTTACAGCAGCAAAGAAACACAGCATAGAACAGCATATGTAGCCCACAGTTAGTTCCAAGCTATTTGAATACATGACAGCCAAGACATGATCAATCCCTCTGTAACAAAGCAGCATCAGAACTTCAATATCCAGTCATCTTTTTCAGATTCATGTAAACTGGAAGGGATCTATCTGATACAGCTTTATATTATTACAAATCAGACAAAAAACTGCAAATGGGCACACCTTTGGAAGGAAATACTTTGTAAGGAGGGTAGCAAAGTACATGAAGCAGCCTTTGAAAGTGCACACATGACCTGCAAATTTACTCTAAGCATGTAAATTCAGAATGCTTCTCTATTTCCTCCCCTTCTCCTCCCACTGACACAGATCAAAAGCTACAAAAGGGAGATTATGTCAGCAAGCCTTCGAATTTATTTCCTTGCTGACCCCTAGTAACTCCTCTGGTAGGAAACAATGTTATAGCTTTCCTCATAAGGATGACTATCAATAGAGAACACAACAAAGCCATGGAAAGTAGGCCAACATTAAAAAAAGCCAGAGTAATTTTGTTAGTCCAAAGCTGGAGCCATAACTCAAAAATATGTCCCAGTGACTACTTTACAGTTTCAGCACTTCATTTGCCACCAACTCCCTACAGTTCCAACTTTCCCCAGATTCCTTGGCAAGCTGAAGATTCACACAGCAGCAAATCTTTAAAATCCATCCTAATGGCTTAGGGACAAACAAATTATCACTGATAGCAAGCTGCCACAAGCCAAGACTGTGGAGGATTCCTGTCAGCCAAAGCTTGTTTTGTTTACCTTACATTTGCAGTGATCTGGGAGCAGATAGGAGCAGCTTGAGAGGCTCTGGTGATATGCAAGTTTGTACTTCTGCCTAAGCCCTGTGACAATTAACATTCTGACAGCCCTCAGTCCAAGTCCAGGACCTGCAGTGTTAGATAAAGGGAATCTGAATTCTGCTAATTAACCTCTGAAGGATTGCCACCAGCTGGGTTTGGGCAGCCACTTCACCTCTTCCAGAACAAGAGGTGTGTGGTTCACAGCTTGGGAGTCTCTCCACAACCCTGAAGTTATCACAGCTGAACAGCAAACATCAGAAGGCACTGCAGGAGCACTGAATATTTGACAGCCAACACCTTACACGTCTGTGCAAGTCCAAACACTTCATTTTCCCTCATTCCTTCCCTTCCTCACTTTCTGACAGGAGAAAGCACCAATATATGTGGATGAATCATGGAAAAATACTCTGTTCTACAAAGGTATCCAACAGCCAAGCACAACACTAAAATATTCTGGACCTATATATAAACATATGATTTAAACAACAGTTTATAACCAACACAGAGGTGCTATCAGGTCATCGTGGTGTGCAAAAACCAGTCACTACTGAGGGGCAGCACATGGATACACCTGCCCTCAACAGTCCAAGTAAGCTGATTTAGACTGCTGATTACATGTAGCTAGTTACAGAGAAATTTCATGTTGTGATACAAGGAAAATCAAGTCACTGTACCATAAAAGAGTCAGAACTTTCAAAATCTCCACCATAAAAAAAACCCCAACAAAACAAAAAACCCAAAAAACAAAACAACAACAAAAAAAAAAGAGAGAGCAAGAAAGAAACAGTAACTAAAACTATGAAGCAGTAGCACAGATCACCAGACCAGTGCTGTTAAAATTGTCCTCAGCCAGTAGGAAGAACACTAAAGAGTACCAAAAACTGCACACCCTAAAAAACTTCTACTTCAGTAGATTAATTGAAGATCAATAATTAAGCTATTTAAATATTTCTCAACTTACTGCTTAAAGCATGTGTCAATCAAGTCTTCCAAGTATGAACAAGTTCCCTAATTAGATCTTAAGTTCTCCAGCTGGAATCCAGGACCTATTACATTAAAAGTGTAGATTCTGTCTTAAAGCAGACTGTTGAACTTTGCAATGCTATAAACAGAAACATACATATTGAGGGGAAAAAAAGAAAAAAAAAAAAAAAGAGAAAAAAGGAAATAACCCTATTTGATGCTTTAGTTAACTCTTAGTGCATACAATAACTCCCTCCAATCTGCATGAAGGGGTAAGGACATTTTTCTACCTGCCATAGGATACTGTAACAGTATTAAGATTTAGTGAATCTTAATTAATTATCTAATTTTAATTAATTAATTTAGTGAGCCTGCAAATGTAAAATTTATCCAGTTTGAATGTTATATGCTTAAAGTTATTTAAGATGGTATGTTCACAAACAGAGTGGAGTATGTGGAACTAGGAAAGGCATTGCAACAATAATATAGATGTTATAATAATCAAATTGTAACATACTAAACAAAGCCCACCAGAACACATCCTGCTGGGAGCAAGATATATTAAACCAGGACTTTCAAGCCCAAAGCAGGATGTAAACAGATTGCAGTTTGTGAACTAACACTCCAGCCTTATCTCCGATTTTAAAAAATAAACCCAACAAAAAAAAAAAATCCAACAAAAAAGAAACCCCAACTTCAGAGAATGAGCACCTGTGCATCTGTCCTAGGGGCATATAATTGGTTACTCAAGGACTATTAGGCTGTTTCTTAGCAACCTCTGCAAGCTCTAATCAAGTAAGACTAAGATTGTCATTTAGCCTTGAAATGCCTTGCCCCTTCCATCTAATGTAGGTTTCTATTGAGGAGCAAACTGTCATTGCAACCACAGAGAAAATCCAGGCTTACTACGTGATTCAGCTCAGAGCTCTTGTTATCAGAAGATCCTCATGTTAAATATGCTTTTTACACTTTATTTAGCATCTGAAACAGATAAAATAAATATTTGTCTGCTTTATATACAAATTAAAGGCTAGCTACAACTATGAAGAAAACCCTTGGGAATAGTTTAACAAATGAGCATAAGGTATAGCTCAATTCTTAAACAACATTTTATAACTGTAAATCATTCCCCAAATATAATTACAAGAAAAAAGGTTAATATCAGAAGTAGTGGTAGCGACATTTCAGATAAACAGCAAGCATTTCTCTCAGAGATGAATGGTATTTAAGTCTTTGGTGATGCTGAAATGTGTCTACCACATTGCACACATTGGGCTTCTAAAATTAACTATCTTCAAGTAGAATCTGGCCATTAGACCAGGGAGGAAAAAAAAAAAGCAAAAGCACTGGAGTAATCACAAAATAAACTCATCTGTTCAGTCTCAGTCTAGCATCATTGCTTGTCTGTAGCAGCAATGGGCACATGACAGACTCTGCTGAAGACAGCACTCAATCATTTATCTACAGTGTTTTTTCCTGTACAGAAAGCAAAGGCACCAAAGGCTGGTTACACCAGGGATGGCCACCCCTCCCTGACTCCAGGTGATCTACACCAGAGCCATCACACTGTTCTCCTCAGCTCTGGCCCTCCCAACAGGTCTCCCTGTGTGCAGAGGGGAAGGAACAGCTCTAAGGGGGCCCCACCACCCCACGGGAGGCAGAAGGTCAGTGCTGTCCAACATAAGCAGGCAGAAATGCTCTCAGCTACCCACCCTGCTTCATTCCCCAGCCCTGGGAGCAGGGGCAGGGTGCAGGGGTCCGGCTACACCCCCACCTCCTGCTCCTGTGAGAGCTGAGCAGCTCCAAAGCAGAGAATGGACACAGCACACGCCTGCCAGCAGTCACCTGTGATGGGAGACTGACCCCTTTTAGACACCCACTACCCAAAGCCAGAGCAGATTCACAGCAAAAAGCTCATCAAAGGTTTATCACAGTGCAGAGAGGAGGGGAATGGTGGAGTTACTGCCAAGGAAGAGCAGCAATTCTCCTTCAGGTAAACAAATAGATAAGCATCAAGGAGTCAGAAGCACTGCCAGTATACCCTTATTCCTCACTCCTTGAAGCAGCCTCTCTCCTTCCAAACTGATGCTCTCCAGCTCCTTCCAGATCAGAGGGTTACTGTAGCTGGAACTGGAGAGGAACCAGGGAAAGTAAATGGGTGTGCTGGCAGAAGAGGCAGGGTCACTTTCTGATCATGTCTCCTCATCAGGTTGAGCAGCTCTGAAACAGAGCAGGCAACACAAGCAGGACCCACACAGAGTTGACAAAACATTGGGCTTGTTTGCAGAAGAGCAGGGAGGGAAGCTTTCTGACACACAATAACCTAAAGCTCCTGCAGATGACTTAGTATTCGATGTGATCGTAGCTGCTTTATGAACTCAGGGCAGTTTTTAAAGTACGTTCATAGCATGTATTTCAGAGCTAAAACAAAGCAACACTTAGAGGAAAAACAAGTGAAGGAGTCAGACTACACAAAAAAAATGAATTCCACCCATTTCACCTACACACAGTGACTCAAAGGCACTGCTCAACAGAGGGGTCAGATGGCCACTGGCCCACAGGGGACAAGACAAAAGTAATTTTCAAAGTCAAAAAACAAAACACATCTACATTACCTTACACATCTGTCTCGAATCACCTTCCATACAAGAAACACTTTATTGCAAGAATACATATTAACAAATACACTAAAAATTTACTACACCATTTTTGACATTTTTTAAATCCAGAAAATGTAATAGTTCCACATTATTAACTGTTTGACAAAAGCTTATTCTTTTTCAGCTTTTGTACTGAAAAACAGTGAACCTGCAATAGTTCCCAAAGCAAGCTGCTTTTGCACAAGAAATATAAGCAGTAGCCTCAAACATAGAAGGCAGCTTCTGCCATACACAAAGCTCCTCAACAGCTACACTCACACTTGAACCTCACAGAATCACTCAAGCCACCTAAAATACAGTGGGAACACAACCTAATTAGGCCAAATATCACAAGTCTGATATAACACAAACCAATTACAATTTCACCCCAACTACATTCAAGATAAACCTGATTGTGTAAAGATTAAAGCTGAAAGTGGTCATGTCTCCAGCAAACCTTTGCTATTCAGACTTTTTAAATTGAGAATAAAGCATTTGGAACATCTTTAAACAGCCCAGAGACAGTGCTACAAAGCTTCTACTGCACTGCAGTGAATCAAACATGCTCTGCTTCTACCTCACATCCTCTCGTGTAAGAGTAATCCTGACTACTTTAATACCTATTCCATTTTCAGTCAAAGATTTAATGCCCACACCAGCTGTGTGGCTAGGAGTGTAGCATTTCACAGATAGGCTGGCTGGAGCACCTTCTGGAAGAAAGATTAGAAAGCTGACAAGAGGTGTACAGGCACACTGTCAGTGGCTGGGAGGTGAGGGACTTTGTCTGCAAATTTTGACTTCAGCCTCAGTGTTTCCAATAAATAAGCACATGTTTATTTAAGGAAACTTTCAAGGAGTATAAATAGAAGTGTTCTTTACTATCTAACCATCTCTGTGACATTCAAAAAACCCCCAGAACTTCAAGGTATAAAGTTTAAATAGTTAGCAGAATACTGTCCTTTGAGGCATATTTATTTCAAAGACATAAGAAATTCTAGATTTAGTGACATGAATGCATGAAAGATTAAGAGTGCAAAGAGCACTTCTGCTTAAAATTAGAAGATAGATTTCCTATAGTTACATGAAACTTAAGTCTTTAGACCTTCTATTCTGGGCAAGCTGCAAATAGTTGCTGGCACACACAGCATGCCAATAATAAATCCCTTTTTCAAAGAGTGGTTCTGAAGTGGTCACCATTAAGGCCTTGGTTCTTTTTTAGAGGTGACACCTGCAGCTGCTATTGAAATCAACCGGAGTTGTCACTTCCCAGCATTGCTGAAGTCACTCTCTAAAACATCACTCCATTATCTTCTTTTAAGAAAGATCAAAAAAATAACCCTGAAAATTACCCTTTGCATCTGTGTCGCTTGAGACCAAAGGGATATAATTTTTACAATGAACCATTTCCTCAACCTTTCATTTCTGATCAAAAAGGCTTCAAGGCAAATACAGTACTGAGCAGGTGAAAGCATATAAATTCCATGATCTACCTCCCCAAAAGTGAGGAAACATGGATCCATGTTTTCTGATTCACAGCCTGTTCCTGATTTGCAACAAGCAGGGGAAGGCTTTATGAGCACAAGGACTGCAGGTGTTTTTGCAAAACAAGAAATATTTTGGTGTGGCAGTTCCCCAGGAGTTCCAGAGTCTGCTGACAAGCCCACCAGGCAGGGGTAGTAAGCATGCACCAAGTTTGGGGAGGGAAAGTCAAGTATAGTCAGAAAAGCCTTCCACTGGGGGAAAAAAGGCTACTGGTAAATAAGACATTAAACATTTATGTACATCATCAACATACAGCTATCAACTAGATTATTTTTTCCATGCTGATTTCCTGTGCTAACAAGGTGCATGTACATTACAGCCCATCACTACCTGGTGAATTTTACGTTTTGGCACAAGGTCTTGCTCTTCTTACTCCCTGCCCTCAGGTCTTGCTTGGAAGAACCATGCTTTTGCAAGCACCTTCCTTAAGGAGGAGTTTCAATGGAGCAAAGAACAACTAATTACAGGTAAAGTTTGCTGTGTGTCTCCCTTGATGTTTTAT
This sequence comes from Polioptila caerulea, assembly GCA_013397295.1. NCBI lineage: Eukaryota > Metazoa > Chordata > Aves > Passeriformes > Certhiidae > Polioptila > Polioptila caerulea. The sequence goes on along the minus strand of VYXF01005279.1, from coordinate 259,907 downwards.
TTGTCAAACTGTAATCTTTTTCATAAGAAAAAAACATACCTACTGTTCCTCTGGTACAGCCATGCACAAGTTCCTTTTCCAGTGCTAAATGGCCTAACTTTAATCTGCCTAATTTAAGCATATCTGCCCCAATGGGTTGTCATCCAATATGACAGGATGCATGTTTACTCTATCAGGGAGCAGAGAGTAATCTAATCCAGGATATTTTCATTACAAAGCCTCAAGATCCTGATCAGAGAGCAGTGATGGCTGTGTTGAGACAGGAGGTAGACCAACTGTGGATCTACCAGCCAAACAAAAATAGACAAGAGCATTTCCTACAGCCAGGCTATCTAGTTCCCTACAGGCACCAAGGATCCCAGATAATGAGCTTGAAGGCTAGATGTCTTCCAGGGCCCTGACCACCTTCATCTCTCAAATTAAAAGGACAGGGAGAGCTTGATGGAGAATCCTACAGATGGCCAGATAACATGTGAAAGTGGCAGGCAGAATGCTGTACCCATTAAGCAATAAAAGCTGCAAGAATTCCTGCTTAGGTTTTGGCAGGGCAGGGGACAAGTTGCTTTCTAAGAAATTTAACATTTACTGCTGCAGCCAAGCTATCCTCTCAACAGCTTTACATATTTGATGGTTCACATTCCTGTATATGTTTTAGATCAAGACTGAATTCCTCCAGGCATTTGGATGAGACCCACACATGGACTGCACACAGATGAAACTCACACATAGCCCGGACATTAAAATGATAAACATTTTTTATCTACCTTAGAGTTAATATTACTTCAGAAAGTTAGACAGAGGTGCTACAATCACACTCGAAATAGAAAAAAAACCCACTAAGATAGTGCTTAAAAAAAAAATAAAATCAGTTAGCTGCCTAATCCTAGTGGGGAAGGCATTATTTATCCAAGCAATTTGCAAGGGCTGCCTGAACCTCGACCACCTCTCCTCCAGACTGGTCACAGAGTCCTAGCTAAACACCAAGGAAAAGGAGAGGTGAAAATGCTTGTTTCTGCTACAGATGTCCAAGACCCTGAATGCTGAAGTTCACCTGGGGAGTTCAGAGCTCACAGTACCCATGGATGCACTGTCAGTCACAGCAGGATCTCAGAAACTGAGAGGAGCTAACAATGCATATGGTAATACATGATTTCAACATCCACAACTAGTCAGAACAATTCCTCTATATGACTAATTAACTGAAGTAATGGATGCCATACCAATATTTATGGTACAGGAAAAACTCTGAATTCCCTGAGGGAAAGAACAGGGTGGAGGGAAAAACCACACACAACTCCATTTCATGCCATCTTGCAAAGGAGTACAAGAAATGGTTCCACATAACCCATCCCACAGAACAACTGACTTTAAAACACCATCTTCAGAAACAACCTTCATTTAACCCCAAATCTAAAATTCTGCCAATGGCTATTGATAAATATTAATATGCCAGGTATTTGCGAGGCTTCAGTTTCTGAACAAACAGCTTTGTGCTAGGGAGAAAAAAAAAAAAAAAGTACTCAAGACTAACAAGCCTAAACTGTAACTGATCAGAATCAATTTCAAAGCTACTTGAATTCTTCTGTCTCCTTTGTTTTAAAGTTGCACATAAATTTTAATTGCATCATTTGTTTGTTAACAATCTCAAACAAGCATTAAGCTTCAAGTTTTACAGCAGGAGGCAAAGAAAAAAATGTGAGGTAGGTGGGTGAAGAAGACAGCTGTATTGTTCTAGCTGTTCCTCAGCCTCTCCCACTGCCAGATTTCTGTGGATGATGTATCCCAAGGTAGCAATTTTAAGAACTTTCTGGCACTATCCCAAGCTCCCTTTTGCAAATCAGAGATCAGACTAATGATATATTAAAAAAAAAGGACAGGAAATAGGAATAAGCTGGATAACTGACACTGTTTCAAACACTGGAAGTCACTGAACTCTGGTGGTACTGCAGCTTCACAGAAGAGACAGTAGTCCAAACTGAAAAAAATTACCTCATAAAATTATAAAGGAAAATCAGTAAAACAAATTGCTTTTCAAGAAATTATTTGCTTTACAGCTACTGCTAGCTTGGGACACTGTAGTATCACACAGATTTCAAGAAACCACACCCCACCCCCCCAAAGCAATTTATAGATTACTGCGTTAGTCTCGAAGTGAGGGAGTTATCATTCAGATGAGGTTCACCAAGAAGTCTGCATATACTCATGCTGGTTTTCATTAGTGTGGAGCTTAAAAATTCAAGCTAGAACTACTGAAATAAATCGTTTGCTCACTGCCAACACCAAAGCAAATTTGTTTCATAAGTGAAGGACACAATTTCCAATGCTCTTTACTCTTCCTTCCTCCCATCAAATTAAAGAAACTGTAACTTCACTACTGTTGCACAGCAAAAATAGAAGTCATATGAAAAGACCATGCCCATATTGTTGTTTCTCATTTGCAAACTTAAATACAGAAAGAATACTATTTGAGAATAACTTTGAAATCACCCCAGGGAATTGAAACATAACCCAGGAACTCAATCTACTTCAAAACCCCCTTGTGACAAACCAGCACTACAATTAAGCCTCTCCTTGCAAAGTCTACACAGCTTATGCACAGCTCTGACAAAGATGCTGCGTTCCCCATCAAGAGACTGAACACACAGAGTTTGAGATATAACCACAACACACAGGAGGGACTTCTTTCCATAGGTGCATCCACAGACTGTTACAAGTAAAACTATTCCACAGCTTATTTTTAGAAACCAGGGTGGGCTGGGAGAGCATTCAGTAAACCGTCCAAAAAATCAGCTAACCACCCACTAGACTGCAGTGGCACTGTTTAAATAAATTACAGCCCGCTTTGCAACAGCTGCAGGAAAAATATGGTGGAAAAAAGAAATAGCCTGAGCGTTTCAATTCCTTGAAAATGCTGGAGGCAACAGTACAAGAAACAGCAGCAGACAGGGCAGTGTGGGCTGGAGACACAGTGTGAATTCACTGGCAAGAGGCAGGTCAAACAGGCCTTACTTAGGACTGGGTGAGCACACAACAATATCCGGCAGCTGCAAGGTAAGAATGTGCTTATTCCAACAGAGAAAAATTCAAAGAAGGCTAGGCTTAGGGACCTGTAGTGCAAGGATTATCAAACTCTCCTTGTGTTTCAAGTAGCAATACTAGAAACTGGCAAAATAAAAGCATGAGTTAAATTACCTTTACTTCCTCATGCAGATAACATACAAAGTTTGAGGTGCTAACGTTACTGAAATCTCCTGCTGAAGAGTTTATGATTTCATAAAGTCTGTATTAAATAGCCAATAAAGAGGAGAAAGGATCTTAATTTTCTCTTTGATCTTATAACTTAAGAACACAGTTCTAAATACCTTGGGTTTATGGTATCGACTATACCCATTAACAGGAATGTTTCCAAGTTCAAGAGGGCACAGGACCAACAAAGGCCATCAAAACATCCCAACCGGGCAATCCGAACTCAAGTACCCTTGCATGGAAAAATTTATCAGTTGTACCTTTTTTATTTTTAAACATTTAACGGCAGCAAACTCAGTCAATCCTTAATTTGCAGGGCATGAGCATCAGGTTGGAAAGTCCCTGGTAGCACAGAAAGTGAAATGATTTATGTAGACTGTCTTCCTTTAGCTTTTCCCTTAGCTTGAAATGCAAATGAAGCGTTTTTGTCCCTAACCATTCCTAGCAGGCATCCTCCAAGTAACCAAGATCCCAGGATCCCAGGTCTGAGAGGTCAGCAAGGGCCATTTCATCTGTTAGTCACCAGGTGCCAAATGCAATCCGCAGGTACCGAGGCTTCCGATACGCATCTCCCCACCGAGCTGGGGCACCGCACCAGCCCCATTCCTCAGCACCTCGCAACTTGCCAGCTTCCACCCCGTGGCCCACTTGGAAGGGCTGAGGGCAACAGCTGTGAAACTCCCTGCAGGATCCTACCTGCCTGCAGCCGGGCAGGGAGC
>VYXF01005279.1:149181-254355 GCA_013397295.1 Polioptila caerulea | reverse complement strand
CGGCGGGTGGGGCCAGCGCCGCTCCCGCCGCGGCTCTTAAAGGGCGGCGGGCGGCTCTCGCTCCGCCCTGCCCCGACCGCAGCGGGGTCCGCCAGCGCCAGGTGGTGGAGGGGGATGAGAGATGCGGGACATCCGCGGGCGCGGAGGAGCGCGGGTGGGGACGCGCACCCGCGTATCGGTGGGTGTGGGGTGGACGCCCAGCCCACGGTGTTGGCGGAATAGCCATGGGATGCGTGTGGCCGTGGAGGAGGGCGCAGGGTGGGTGCACTTCTGCTTCTGAGGGAGAAGGCAGCGTGTGCGCCATGCTCGTGTGGAACTGCCCAGGAAGTGTGCAGGCAGGCATGGAAGGGCATACACAGCTAGGGAACGCTTGGGGTGGGAGTACCTCAATAATGCAGGAATTGACGCTCCTGTGCAGGAGTGTGGGGGGAATCACCTACAGCTGTGCAGGAGTGGTCAGGGTGGGATCACCGACAGCTCTAAAGGAGTGCTCAAGTAAAGATCACCTGCAGCTGTGGAGGAGTGCTCAGGGGATCACCTGCAGCTGTGGAGGAGTGCTCAGGGGATCACCTACAGCTGTGGAGGAGTGCTCAGGGGATCACCTGCAGCTGTGGAGGAGCAGGGTGCGCTCAGTCACGGACGACGGCACTGGTTTGCTGTGCTTACAGTCATGTAGGTGCATGGTATGTGCAGATGTAGCCATGGAGGAGAACCGAGCATGAGATTATCCATGCTAGCGAAAGAACATGCATGGTGTGTGTAGCCACAGCTGTGGAGGAGCGCATGGGGTGGATGCGCCCGTGGTTCCAGAGGAACGCTGAGGCTGGGGACACCCACGGCCCGACAGGAGTGTGTGGGGTGCACCCCCAGCTGTGTAGAACCACATACGGCTGTGGAATAGTGCGTGGGGTGTGCGCACCCACGCTGACATGGAGGCACAAAGGGTGTGTGAACCCACAGCCCCGTAGGAGCTCTCACGGGAGGGCTTGTAGAGTGACATGTGCGGCACACAGAACAGATGGCCAAGTGGTGGATCATGTCCTCCTCCAGTGGTGGCTCAAGCAAATACGAGGGTAACTGCGCGGAGATTTCTCCTTTAGTTTAAGCACCCTATGATTTTGATCCCCGCTGACAACTATGAAAGCTATACATGCAGACAACTGCATGCCATGGATACAGTATCAAAGCCCAGATCTGCACTTAGGACCTAAGTTTTCCTACTGTTTCTCTCCCTTCCCCCCTCTCCCCATTTAACTCTTTCGTACTGATCGTCCACCGGAGTGGACAATTGGAGAACAAACAGCTCAGAAATCAAAGGGCTGTCAAGTTCTCCTGCGCAGAAAAGCTTTCAGAGAGCCTCCCCCTGCCTTTTCAGCGCCCTGCTGCCCCCGTCCCTCCAGCAGCCAGCCGGCACGCTGCTCCTCTGCTATTCATGGCCAGCGTGCAGCTGCAGCTACTCTCCTAGGCTGACACAGCAGCAGCTGCTATATGTGTGCCAGCTGGCTAGCCGCTCTCCAAAATCCTCTTGTCCACCCCGCTCCCCTTGCTTTCCTGCTTCCCCACCTACAGACCTGCTTCTCCTTCCCCACCACGTCTCCCACTTGCCACAATCTGCTCCAGTTTCCTACCTTCCCCACTGTCCTGAACCTACCCCTCTGCTGTCCTAGTTCACCTTACTTGCTCCCTAGGAAGCATCCCTTACTTTCCCTCTCATCCCCCTGGAGCTCAAACAGGAGCTCTCTGAAGTGGAGAGGTGAATATTGCTTTTAATTATTTTATGTGTCCTCTCTTTGAAACTGTGCCTCCCAAGATAACTGCATTCAAGCATTTTTTTGGTTAAGATAACCTCTGGGGTAACCAACTTTAGAAGGTGGCAGAGGGAAAGTGGGGAGAGCTGCGGGAGGGTTGTTATGGTCTCATATTAAAGTTACTATGTTTTGTTAATCAGAAGCTCCACCGAGCCCATGTTCTTTGCCCAGCTGAGCCGCTCACTGGTTTCTAAATGGACAGGCAAATGCTTTTTATTTTTTTAATTACTCTTTCTGGTGGCTGAAAGGATGGAGTTTCTTAGAAGAGCTTTCTGCCTAAATATTTTTTTGGTGGTGTATGGCAGCCAAAATATTTTGCAAGACAGGTATTTTGTTTGCATGTATCATGATAAACAAACATAAAACCTCACAATCTACCTTCAACACTATGCGGTCAATATGCCTGTGGAGGAAGACATATTTTTATCACCAAGCTAAGCAAATGTAATACAGAAGAAAGATGATCCAGTAGTTACAGCATATGCTTGGTCTCTACAGAGCCAAGCTCGGTTACCTGCTGTATCACAGAATTTCTTTGTTACCTTGAGCACACTGTGTGCTCTTTTTTGCTTTAGTTCTGCCTTTGTAAATATTCCACAATACTCAGAAACTCTGGTGCCATTTTAAAATGCCTTTTCTCACTAACCTGACTTCACAGGAGCAGAGAGGGAAGGTGCAGCTATTTCCGGCCATTCTCTCTGCTTGGGGAAATTTTCATTTTATTCTTCTCAGCGCTGCAGCCCCATTTTCAGCTTGAACTCCTCAGTTCTCTTGCTGCAGTTATTATTATTTGAGTGCTGTGGAATTCCACTCTATTCTCCTTCAGGTATGGAAAGCTGTTTCATTACAGTTACACACAGATAGTGATGGTTTTCAGGTAACACAACAAGAATATTTCTTAGCTAATGAGCTTTAAGCTTTTAAAAAAGCCTAGTGGCCAGATGTGGAGGTGAATGCTGAGCAGGGTTAAGAGGAGACATCCCATCAGATGACCTGTGTGTGACCAGCCCTGAAGGAGGGCGGTCCAGCCTCTGGCACTGTCCTTCCCTTCCCACCAGGGCTGCCTCCTTCTAGCTTTTGGAGAAAGATGAAGTTAGGTGAGATGAGAAGCAAAATGCCCTGTGCAGCTTTTGGGTGCCTTGATCACTTCCAACAGGCCACGGAACTCCTGCATCCAGGCGTGCAGTGGCAGGATTTGCCCCCTTTTCCTCCAGCATTTCCCGGGCTCTGGTCCCTGCTGCAGGGGAGCTCTCAGTCCGGGCTTCCCCCGCGGCGGGCGGGCACGCCGGAGGCGGCTGGCTCCATAACTCATTCCCAATCAGCTGCACGCTCCCAGCCCTGCTCGAGGCCCCGGCTGCCAAGTGTAAGCAAGTGTCTCCTCTTACACCCACACCTGCAGCCCCCCCTGCTGCCACCCAACCCGCCGCCTCCCTCGGCCATCCTGCATCTGGCTGCACGCCGTGCCAGCAGCCATCCTTTTTCCAGTGGGTGAGGCCAAGACTTTTCCTTCCCCTCTGCGGGGTCATTGTCCCCTCACCTTCCCCAGAGAAGGGTCCCTGTGCCTTTGTGTTGGGTCATGGGGCTGTCCATGCAGTCCCATGCATGCAGACCCCTCCCTGCTGCCCAGGGGGAGTTGATACAAGTTTCCCCATGCTGAGCACAAGCTTTGAGGTGCAGTTCTTTTGCTCCATCCTCACCAAAACAAGGGCTGCCAAGATCCATATTAAAAAAAACCATAAATATCTTTCCATTGCTGCTCCCTTGCTTCCTCCTGCTGCTGCTCCTTCTCTTTTCTCTGGCAACTCCTGATGACAGTAGCAAGTGGGAACCAGGGGCTGTGAATGACAGAGGGGTGAAAATAAGGCTGAGAAAACTCCTGGTTTACTTTAACTGGAGTTTGAGCATGCAGGCAGCAGTTACTCATCCTGCACAGGGGACAGGACTGAAGAACATTGGTCCCTCTGGCAGGGGAGGGATGCACTCACTGCAAGCCCCAGGCAGGGTGGAGTGCTGACATCCCACACCTCCTCATTCCCAGCCCTCTGGGCCAGGGTTTTTACTTTTGTGCTCTAGACATGCGATTGTGCTAAGATTATGCCTGCATGCAAATCCTTTGGAACTATGCTCATTAAATAATTTGCATAAAATATCCCTGGAGGATCTCAGCAGCTAGGAAGTGGTGAGGTTTATCCATGTGCCTTAGAGGTATGGGAATGTCATTTATCTGTATGCATATGGACATGGACATACATCTCACTCACCCAGGCCAGAATGTGTCCACTTGGGAAAGTTAAAGGCAAGAAGGTCACTTTGGATGCTATCCATCTGAAAATTGGCAGGGTAGGAGTTAATCCTCCCTTTGTGGCCAGAAAGGCTACAGCTGCCTGTCCTTGAGAGAAAGGCATTGCAGGTCAGAACCAGCTGTGAAGAATTAATTTCTCTCCTTCCTTCTCCTTGTGAAGCCTTGTAGGCCAGGGTTAAGGATATGGATGGAGAATACTGCTCAGGAACAGAAGTAGAGGAAAATCAGCAGAGAAGAATTTTCTTTCTCTCTTCTTTGTGGGACTTGGCTGGAGCAAGTTATTTTGAGTTTTGCTCTGGGCTTGGCAGGGTAAAGACACATCTTGTCCCTTGACTTTGACTGAAGAGTCCTGTTGGGTTTATATGGCTGAGCTAATGTCATTAATAAGGGTGTACATGTGTGTGCTTGCTCTTCGTAGAAGCAAACCAGATCTAAACTGCAAAGATGTTGATTTAAAATATCATCCAGCATAAGACCTGGGAGTGGTTTCTCTTAGTTAGGATTGAGCTGCTTGTACAGCCCAAGAGAAGATCAGGTGGAGAAGGCATAGGGTAGTGCTTATATTTGTCTTCCTTCCTGACTACTACTAAGAAAGTAAAGTTATGCCTGATGGAAGTTGTGCCAGGAAAGGAGCTCAAATCTTGGCAGCACCCTTTTCTATTTCAGTGGTTGCCCAGCTCTGATCTGGCACTGGTCTCTGTGGGCTTTAGAGCAGAAAAGAGGTGGTTTCCTATCGTTTTAACTTTGCATCCTGGCATGCTTTCTGCTTTTGGGGCCTGGTCTTGTGCCAACAGAAGCATATGCTGAGCCTGGCCCAAGAAGACAGTTTGTGCAGCTGGGTAGTAAAGGCCAGCAACATTGATAAAGTGAAGGAGAACCACTGAACACAGCCTTTGAGAGTTACTCCCAACTCATCACCACCGGTGTGTGTGCCCTGATTAAAATGGGAACACCTGGGGTGAGGGTGGAGGTGTTAACTGGTCACTTAGGAAAAAAAAATGAGAAAACCAGCTCAGCTCACTTCTGAGACACAATCCACTCTCTTAAAAGTCAAGTTCTTACTCTCCTAGTGGTTTATCTTCTTTGTGGATTTTCAGAAAACAGCCCATGAAGAGAAGCCTTTTCAAAACTGGCTGAACCATGCTGTGTGCTGTGTCTGCTACCCTCCTGCAGCCCTTGCTCCTTGCTCGTTGCTGCCATCCTCAAAGAAATACCTGCCCATGGCTTTCCTGGTGCATGAATCACAGAGAGCAAGGTCAGAAGGGATATCCAGAGATTGCCTACTTTATCCCATTCTGCAAGGAAGGAGGAACAGTGCCTACTTCTTGCATAACAGATGATTTTAAAACATCCTCAGATAGAAACTTCTTAGAAGTAATAACCTGTTCTAATGGTTAACCATCAGAAAATGCATGCTGCTGCATTATTATGTTTTGATGCCACTTCTTGTCCTTTTTTGCAATGGATGTGGAGCTCAGCAAATTCCCTTCCTCTCTGCTGCTACCCTTTATCTCTTTGAAGGCTGGTGTTGTGCCTCTCTCTGATGTCTCTTCTACAATTGAAAAAAAAAATACTTTTGGGGGTCTTACATGATTGTTGGCTGTATTTTCTAGAGCCTTCATCATTTGTGTGGTCCTACTGTAGTATTGCTGCCCTGGTTCCTCGACTTTAAATCCAGTGCTCAGACTGCACACAGAATTCCAGTCTTTGCAGCACTGGATGAGATAAACACAGCACAAGCCAGGCAGAAATCACTCCTGGCTGTACACACCACATGATGCTTGCTTAAGTAATTTTTTCCTTTTATTTTTTTCTTGCAACAGCATAGTGTTGTTGACTTCAGTTTAGTTTGCCATCCATTGAGCATCATTTTAGTCTTGGAGCTTTAGGAAAAGTATCTAGGTGATCCAATGAATTTGTGTTAGCCATTACTCAATTCCTTGTTGTTTTCTAGATGTTTAAAGAACATTTCTTTATTACAATTTTCTCTGGAAATTCCAATGGTGTTGGCTTGTGCCATATTCCTTTTCCAAAAAGGATTTATGTCTCACTTCTTCAGTATTCTGACACCTTGTTGTTTCTCTGTGGGATCCCAGAGAGCTGCTAATGGCCATGAGATTGCTTTAACAAGTGGTCTAAGCACATTATATGTAATCAAGGCAAGTATTCTTTACTTATTCTTTCTTCCTTCTAGACTGAGATCTTTTCCTGTCGTCCATGGCACCAACTGTGCAAACCTTTTCCATACAAGTAATCTTTTTACTGAAAGCTGTGGTGAAGAAGGCAGGTGCTTTTCTTCCATGTTGGATAGTTCTTCTGATAGATGGCCTTTATGTCCCTGATAATGCATTTCATGTTTTCTTTATGTGCTCTTGAACCTGTTGGTTGTATATTTTGGTTTTTTTGCATCTTGATTTTTCTTGTTTGGTCCCTACATTTTCATATACATTTACATTCCCACGCCAGTGACTCTCTTTTCCATTTTCTGAATAAACCATTTCTTTCATGACAGGTCAATGAAGTGATCACATTTTAAGAAAATCGTTTGTTTCTTATAAAAGCTGCTTTCCCTGCTCTGCTGAGATTGTTTGAATTGATACCCTTACCATTGTTTCTTTAAGGTGCTGCAAACTTTCCTGAATTCTCTTTTCTCTGAGACTTATTATCAGTACTGTGAGGTTTTTGAAATATGGTTTCTGGAAGTCCATTGTATTTATTTTGCTGTTTTCCTTTTTTCCTTTCCTATGGCTTGTGAACTCTGTTGTTTCATGGTCATTTTCACCCAAGCTGCATTCCTATTGCATGATATAATGGTTCTTCTCTTTGGTCAAACTTAGTTCTCATTTTGATTATGTATCGAGATTTTAGTCTCTATTTATTCCTTATGCTGTTTGTATGATTCCATCAGTTGATCCCTTATCCTCTTCCCCAGCCCTCCAATGATTTCCTAATGAATAATGGTATTTCCCCTCGTTTATAATGGCTCTGTCCAAGTACTTGATGTTTGTATTTACCTGCTCACTTCTGAAATCAGTCCTGGTGGATCCTGGTTTCATTAATCCAGCAGGTCAGTGCACAGAGATGCTCGTCCTGTCTTGCCTTGAATGCTAGCTCTGCTCACCAGCTCTTTTTCTTGGAATATCCATCCAGGTTCAAGCAAGCCAAAAGCACCTGCACAGCCATGCATTCATTTCCAGGAATAGAGTTATAAGTAGCTGATGCCACTCGTGACCAAAATAGCTAGTGCTTTATTCATGGAAGGAATTTTCCCTTCCTCCTTTCATCCAGGAGTTATCCTGACCAAGGCTAAGAAAACCACTCTGGATATGCTGAGTCTAGACAAGTGCCAGCACATCAGATCTGATTCCCATGGAAAAATCATAGGAAATTACCCAAGATACAGTTAGCAGTTTATCTAATTGAAACTTAATCTAGATTTAAACTAAGCCACTGGCATCTTTGATGATCTGCTGTGAGACCAGGGAGGTCTGACATCTCTCTTCTGTGCCTGGACCACTTGTCAGAACAGAAGCTCTTGCTGACCAGAAGGTGCTTTTGTCCTGCCAAGAGGCAGTGGCAGAATTCAGGAAAATGCAAAAAATATTTGTGTCTGTGGAAAGGACATATTCAATGAGTAGGGAGGAAAGCAGACATCTGTCTATGCAATAAATTGCTATGGTGCAACATATTGTGGTGTATTTACATAGATATAATGGTAATTTTCTCTTCATACAAAGGCATTCCTATCTCCACTTTAGCCATGTGACTGGATTTGACCAGCTCACACCTTGTTAAATGTGAGTAAGATGGAGAGTATGGTAGATGAGGGAATAAAAAATATGAGTTATTTAAAATTATGATTCCATCTTCTTTGAGAGCATCCTACTCACTGTCAGTAGAGCAGGGTTCATGCACTCCTCACTGATACTAGGCTCTTTCACAGCAGCTGATAATGTTCATTATTTCTGATGACCTGGAAAACCTACCCAGCACTGGAGGAGGAGGAGGAATTACTTTTTGTTAGCATCCTCTGTCATATAGAGACAGCTGTATGACACTTTGTGGTAAAGCAGTCAGACCTAAGGAAGTGCAGATCTGTACCTGGCACTGCTGAATGGCCCAGGGATGCCCCAGTGTGAGCATCCTGCCAGTCCAGCCTCAGCAGCAGAGAGGCACAAGAGAAGATCTTCCAGTGCAAAGATCTGTTAGTGCACTTAGTGACACTGATTTAAGGAAGGAAAAAATAAATAATAAAATAAAAGACAGTAACTACATCATTCTTATAATTTTTTTCCCCAGTTACTAATGAATTTGTTTGAATTGCTCCTCAATGTGCAATTTGATCTGATTACATGTTTCATGCAATCCTCTGTTTCTCTCACTGACACCTCCAGCTGTTTATGTTTTGCAAAATGAACTTTATAAAAGTTTTCTTTTTGGGCTTCTCTATGGCTGGGATTGTCAGAGAAGTGATTGTCCATATCATAGCTCTTAAGCTAAAATACTTGTGCCCCTGTCTCCATTAACACTGGGATCTCAGTCTCTGTTCCCTTCAGCCAGTGCCTTCCAGCACTTTCTGTAAGAAGGTGATGTGCAGAGGCAGACCTCAGGCTTGCAGAAAACAGCTCAATTCATTTGAGATGAGTGGCTGGGAGGCAGGACCATGCCATCCACTGGGATGAATCAGATTGACATCCACAATTTATCTATTTATGCCCCAATTAACCATTCAAATAAATTTTTTATTACTTCTAGTTAAAAGCATGCATAAGTGGAGCTTCCTCTTCTGAGCAGGAAATTTTGCTCCAAAACAGAATTCCTTCTTCCTGAAGCCAGGCAAAATAACCAAGAGGGGTGAGAGATGATTCATCTACCAGCACTCTCCATCAAAAACTGTAGCTAAAACAAGATTACTAAGAAGAAGAGTGCTATTAAAGGAGGAAACTGCTGCTGTAATTTTGTTAAGGAACACGAGATTATTTAAAAGCCTTTTAAAAAGTATGTTTGTTCCGGGAGAGGAGGGGAGAGGGAGGATTTTAGAGGAAGGGAGAAAGGTTGTTAGTCTTTCTTGCCTATAAAATTCATGCTGCTTCCCTTGCCCTAGCCAGGGATTTCAGCAGCCATTGTAAGTCATTCCTCCAGCCCTAATGAACAGGGGATAATCTGCACCTTAGCTTTGCAGAGGCTGAAAGCATAAGAGAAAAAGATTGTGGGCTGTAGGGGATTTGATGCACTGTACTGCATGTAATTACAGGTTAAAATTTTTTGTTTCCCGCAGTATTTGCTCCTGGTGGTGAGGATCCCTAGAATACTCACATCGCAGCAGTCTCATATTGCTCAGGGTTACTTTATAAAACTCTCAGAGCCATGAACAAGTGAGCCTCAAAGCCTGTGCCTCTCTTCCCTCACTGATAACCAGGTTTGCACCTGCTCAGCACACAAAGCAGTGAGGAAGCAGGGAGTGAAACAGGCTGCCAACACTTCCTCTGTTATGCTGTTCACAGCACACACATGGCAGTGTAGGGACCCCATACCAGGACCTGCAGGGGCAGAGTTTGGGGAGATCCTGTGGGGATGATGTGCTGCTGGCTGCACACCTTAGCCAGGGGCTGCTGCTGGATTTGTTCTGTCTGTGGTGCACAGGGTCTGCTACCAAGCAAAGCCAGCACAACTGGCCCTGGGATTGAGGGCCAAATCTTAGCCTGGGAAGCTGGAGATCCTATTCTGCTCCTGAAAGTGGCTTCTTTGCATACCAAATGAGAATACTCTAAGTATTACTGAAAGAGATAGGAAGAGGATTTGTACAGATGCAGATCACTGGCCAGGAGTTACATGTAGTTTCTCCAAACAGGATTCTGCATAGAGGAAGCTGAGGGACCGACGAGATCCATTAAACCAGGTACTGCAGCCATACGAAAAGCATTTTGTGTACAGTGTCAACTTGCAGCCAGAGCTGTGCATTTTTATCAGGTTTTCAAGGTCAGACAGGAACTTGGTGGTGATCTGGTGTGACCTCAACTGGTTTTCAGGCTTTCATTCTGCTCGCTATTATTAAAAGAGAAGCTCTGCTGCAGGGCTCCCCAGGATTTGGTCCAGACAGGCTGCTCATGGGGCAAAATGTGGCCCAGGGGATGCCAAAAATACTGAGAAAACACTGCTGAGCAGCAGAAAGCTCCAAGAGCCAGCATGGGTTGTGTCTCTGGATTTCCCCCAGACAAGGGAAGAGTGCTGTTGAACAGAGCTGATACCTGTTTGTTCTTTGTAAATTAATGGCATGTTTTAAATGCAGAGCTCCACTGAGTGGAATGGCATAAAACTTTGGCTTTGTGATGTGTCAGGATGAAGGGCTTAGGGGAACTACAGCAATTCTGGACTTGAAAAAGAGAAATGTTTCACAAAGGAACTCAGAAGTTGAGAGAGGTTCCAGTAATGAACAATTTTGAATAAAAAGATGGAATTTATGCGGGAGAAAAAGAAGTTCAGGATGTGGCTTGTTTTCTGTGGCTAATCCCTTCTAAATATTTGAGGAAGAAAAAAAAGAAAGAGGGAATGGAAATAGTGCTTTGTTTAAAAATAGGATCAGAAGTTCTACTAAACACATGAAGAAATGCTTCAACATATTGTACCCTGGGATCCCTCCCCTCAAACAGGCTCACCCTACTCAATGCACCCTGGAAGAGTCAAAAATTAGCTTGTGTTTTTAAAAATCTACATCTAGGATTTGTTAGCCTTCGAATTTGGGTTCAGCCCTCAAAGTATGTGTCTAAAGCATATGTCACATACAAGCCATGTTGCTCTTATGCAAAGAAATGAGGAATCAGACCTGCTGTCACTGAAATGTGCAAAGTGACCTGGGGCTGGAGAGAGACCCTCCAGCTGTGACATCAGACCCTCCGTATGCCTGACACAGCCTCCCCTCTCTGCCCTGCCTTGTGAAACCTCTCTCTGCAGGCCAGCAGTGTGCCCAAGGCCTCTGAATCCCTGGATCCATCCAGCATGGACCAAAACACACAGAGCTGGCTGCACGCCCGAACACAGGGGGTTGTGGGTGTATTGTGTCCTTGCATACATTTCCAGGGAAAACATATTACACCTAGCTTCGGATGCCAAACTTCTCCAATTATGAGAGAACAGTAATTCACCAGGAGTAAGTATTCCTTCAATTTCCTTTCCTTGGAAATGATACTGAGAATCTGTTCTGAATGGAGGCAGATGAAAAATGCTACATGTTAATGCATATTCTGGGTTAGCTGTCTTCGTTAAATTAGAATGAATGCTGCTCATTTCCCATCTGGTCCTCTTTGACATTACTTCCAGAATATATTCACAGCTCTTATTTGTGCAGTACAAATGGCTGGCTGTAGTACCAACTTTACCTTTTATAGGCTGCTAAAATGTTGGTGCCAGATCGCAGAATAATGTTCTACTTCTAGGAAGCATCTGTGGGCATTGCTTGCTCCAACAGCTTTCTTTTTTTCTTCCTCTTATTTTCTTTAAGTGTAACCATGTATGTGAAGTGAGTTTGTTGTCAAACCAAGTGAAAGTTGACGGCTTGACAGCCCCGGAGCCTGCAATCTTCCTGGAGCAGCGAGGATGCAGCAGGCAGATCAAGCAAAGTGCTATCAGCCCTCTCATCTCTTCTGCACAGCCTTCCCCAAGGGCTTAAAGCACAGATATTTCTCTATCTGCAGCTGCTGGTTGGTGCCTTTGCTGACTGCTGTGCCCAGGGATTTTGTGCTCTGGATCCCTACATGCTCCAGGTTGCCCTGAAAAATGCCAATGCAACAGCAACTGAGCAGCTCTGAGCCAGCACTGAATCCGGTGCTGCTGACCTGAGCTGGTTTTCTGATTATTCCTAAATCTTCCCATCCATGAGTGTTTGTTTCTGGCAGTTTCCTTAGCAGGCTCCCCGCTCCAGCAGCCTCCACCCCTGCCCTCCTAGGCGTTTCAGACCTACCTTGGTAAACAGAGTGTTGTGATCCGAAACGCCCACGTTTTCCTGCCTGGAGTGACCGAGGGCTGCAGCGTTGCACTGGGAATTCTCACCATAGCAACTCCCAGCATTGACAGAATTTGGTACTCATTAAATAGGCTGTTTGTTTACCTCTCAGGCAGCAAGAGTAGGCTACAACCAGAGCTGAAACACCGCCAGCTGAACAATGCTGGGCTGCCATCGTAACTTCACGTGTGGAACACATAATTACTGTGTTCTGTAAGTGAAATGGATACGGAAAGCCTGTGTGGGATGGGAGTGTTGAAGATGTTGGGTGACATGGTATTATTATCAGAAGATCAGCAGCGTGCTTGTCAGATGCTGCTACGTGTCCTCAATGGATCCAGTAAAAAGGGAGTCCCTGAGTCACATCCCCTTGACAGATGATCTAAATGAATGTGTTCACAGGGGTCAGAACATGGACTTGTTAAGCAGCAAATGCATGAGGCAGGTGAATAAATTATTGGTACCCCATCAGAAAATGCTGCAGCTTGCAGGTAGAAGCTCAGTGCTCACCTTCTCACGGATCAAATGTGTGAGAGTGGATGTTAAGACAGTTGTCAGTGCCCAAAACGTAGAACCACCTAACAGTGCAAAAGTGACTTTCAGAAAACATATCCCATCGTCCATGCAACCATTTCAGTTCCAGGAGTGTGGCATCCGCCAGCCTCTGGGCAACCCTGTGCTTCCAGTGGGACATCAGCTGCTGCAGAGCTGCTGTCAGCTCTTCAGCAAGGGATACTGGTGGTAAAAATAAGAGGAAAAGCACCACAGCTGAACCTCTTCTGCCCACCACAGAGCTGCCCAGCCTCCACAGCAGTGTCTCTGTTGGAGTGATGGCTCTCAACACCTTGACAGGGGTGCTGCTGGGCACCCTCCACTGCTCAGGCAGGAGGAGGCTGATGCTCAGCCTGAGCACAACATCTCCAGGCTGTGGTGTCCTGTGGGTGCAAAAGAAACCAAAACCTTCAGGCAGCCCTGTAAAATCAACTAATGAGTTCTCAGCACAGCCAAATCCATGGAGAAGGAGCATGTGCAGGCATGGCCAGAGCACAGACTGGGAGCACTGAACACTGAGCATCCAGCATCCCATGGCACACAGCTGGAATTTCTGTCCAGCACATGAATGCATCGACTGCTCTTCTACACACCCCCTGCATGCCTCCAATCTGGAGAGAATTCCTGCTTGCCCCTGCCTGCTGCCAGAGCGCCACTGAGGTTCAGGATGTTGTTGGCAGTGAGGACCCCAATCCAGGCAGCAGCTGCAGCGTGTGGCTGTAAGATGCTGAAAGAGGAAAGAGAAGTCCTAGTGCACACTCCTCATCTGGCATTCCCTTTAAAACAGGCCAGGACTGCTGCTCAGGTCCCTGCCCCAGGCAGGGAGGGGGCAGGAGGTGGACTGAAGTCACTTTCTGTAGTCACCTAATTAGAGCATTTCAGAAGAGGGACAGGTCCAAACACCATCCCCTCTGCCCCTTAGGGAGCACAATAGATGTCCGGTCACAGCTGGCACGCTCAGGACTTAGTGCAGGCAGGGGCTTGTAGGAAGGGAGGGCAAAGGGGAGAAATACCTCTGAGACAAAGGTGAGCCTGGGAGCCAGCCTCCATAGCTCTGCTGGCTGCAAAAGCTGAGGACTCTGCATGCTGTTATTAACACTTTTCCTCAGGTCTTGCCTTGAACTAACCTTTCTCCATTCATTAGGTAGTAATTTTTGCCTTTTTTCCCCCCTAACCTTATCACCTTGTTAACAGTCCTCCCTTCTGTGCAGGTGCTAACCCTTCTTTTCACTTACCTTGAGTAATTAACAAAATTAAACTCCGTAAGTTGGGCTCAGGTATACCTAGACTGGAACTGCTCCTTCTTTTTCAAACCCAAAGAAGGGATTTTAGTGCTCTAAACTTGCCTGTTTTCTCTAACCATGTGAGTTTGTCTGATGAGGGTCACTATACGTCCATACAACCCTGGCTTTGCTTAATGGCAGGGAGAAGAAAGCCCTGTGCTCTTGTCCTTGTTCCCCCAAATCTTTCCACATCTGTTCAATTTTCAATGCAGAGGGCTTTCCTTAGGGGTGCCTCAGAGCATGGGGCTGGGGAGTTGTTTCCTCTCCCCACCTCCTGGCCCAGTTATCTTTGTTTTGGCATCAGTAGGGGAAGGGATGGGGAGCAGCTCTGCATCCCAGCCCAGTGTGGATGGCCTCCCGGGGCCCCTCAGTGAGTTTGGCTCCTCATGGGAGTGTGACACGGTTGCAGCCAGGGAGTCTGATCCCCACAGCTGGCTCCCCCCTGTCCAAAGCAGCAAGGAGGGATCCCAGAAGGCAGTGGGGAATAAATTATACTGCAGCAATGGGTTCAGCTACCAACACATTGAGAAGGCTTGTGTAGCCTGGGCCACCACAGCTTTGCTACCACCACCCAGGGCACAGCTCTGAGCCCGGCTGATCTCACCCAGACCCAGACTGGTGTGGGGGGTACCACTGCAATTCACTTGGGCATCACAGCCTCTCACAGCCTTAGTATTCCCAGCTTCTGGATTCTCGACTTTAGCTGGCATGGATCTCATTTTCCCAGGTGCCAGACTCTCCTCACTCCTGCTGCAATGAGACCACAGCAGAAGCTCCAGTCTGGACAGAGAATGGGGATAGCAGCAGCAGCATTCCCGGAGGGCATGTCCTTTCTGCTTTGAAAGGACAAGGATGGAGTGCAGTGAAGGCATGAGGATTAAGCAAATGCTAATGGCGAGCAGGTAAATGGCTGATCAGATTAGGGGGAGAGCTGCAGGCCCTTGCATGTGGGGACAGGCAGAATTGTGGGGCAGCTGCTGGCCAGGGGGCTCGTCCTGGGGCTGCTGCTGCCTCTCACAGCGGGGCTGCTGTGCCTTGTTCCCAGGCTGCTCATGGCAGGTTGCTCTGTTGCTCTTGTTCCAGCCCTACCACTTATTATGAGCAGGCACATTTCACATTTGAAAGTGTTTCTCTACTGACTGTGATATAAGCAAGAGTATGACAAAATGTGGTCATGAATATTTCAGGGTGATCATAGGAAGACCTTCAACAGCTAAAATTTCTTCAGTGTCAGACATTTGGTGGGGCTTGAAGATACAGAGGTGTTGAAAGATGGTTCCCTGCCATTCAGCTCCGCAAGGAGAGGGGTGATGGCATGTGTCAGGCTCTGGTGGAATGGTAATTTCCCAGTTTCTCAGGAGACCTTTCAGTCATCCTTGTATGGAGCTTCCTCAATACAGGGAAAAATTACAGTCCCTTAGAAATTCATCCCATGGGCTAAAGAAGACTTGGAAATTACATCTTTGCTCAACAAATAAGCAATATGAAAAATTAATTACATAAAACTGAAAAAAAAGTGTCACAGTTTAACCCAGGTCAATTAGATTTTGTATATTACTTACTTAGCTAAGAGGGAAGATATTTTTCCACCTGAGTATTTCTTTCTGCTTTCCTGCTGAAAGGAAATTGCTCCTGAGCAGCAATTCCTCAACAGCACATCCAGACGTTGAGGGGAGCAGTTGAGGACATTGTGGAATTGAACAGTGGAAGGAAACCAGAAGACTGTTTTTCTCAGTCCATAGAGGTGTCCCAACCCAAGTCTTTTGCTGAAGTCAAACCATCCCTGAACTCTAGCAGTTGTTTCTGGTTACTGCTTTAGAATAACACCAGCGGCTTTCCTGGGGCCCTGTTCATAGTAGGAACTGCTTTGGATTTCTGCACATGGAGGGAATTACACAACTTGGTTTGCCTTAACCCTGCTAGACCCTTCCTCCCTGGCCCCTGTGCTGGGCTGCCACACATGGGACCTGAGCCTCTCCCCTCCTGTGCCCTGAGCTGTGGCACTGTGGACACATCCACCTGCCCACTTGGAATATGCTCCTTTCCACTGAGAAGTTGCATGTCCTTGTTCTGGGGCTAAATTGAAGCTGGGCTCCAGGGGCAGCTAAGCCCAAACCAGACCTGAACCCCCAAATTTATCCTGGTTCAAATACCTGGGAGATGACAGCTGTGAATTAGACAATAAGTTGCTTTGTTTCCCATTTCTGACTCATCCTCTTTTACTGCCTCACATTTTCAGCAATGAATGAGTCCAACTGCCAGTTTGGAGAATTATTTTTGTGGCAGAGTGTGCCTGATGGGAGAGACAACCATTGCTATCCATTTCCATTAGCAGCCTGTCAATAGAAATTAAATTACATGAATAAGGCACTATCAGTGCCAACATCACTGCAGGAAAACATTAATTAATCCTCATTTACATTAGTCAGTGCTACCATCAAATAGACTCTTCTGTTGCTACCAAAGACATTTCCACAAATGATTGTTGCTGTCTGATAAACAGATTCACAGAACCTCACTGTCTCACTTGCTGGGCACTCGCCATCACATTCAGAGTCTGAATTAAGCAAATGCTTTGTGGGATCCTATTCAAAGCCCAGGTTTGACATTGGGCCTCCCAGTCATATTCAAACCAACACAGACACCAAAGAGGTGGGGCTTCGGGCTGTAAAGAAAATAAATCCCCAACTATCTTATAATAGTCATAGCAAATTTATTTTTTGTGAGGAGTTCAAGATGTGCCCGTCACTAGTGTAAATAAACATCCCTGAGGGTCTGATGATCTTTCAGAGGGGTTTGTACAATAGAGGGAAAATGCAGTGAAGGAAGGATGATAAGCTAAACTCTTTTCTGAGAGAACATTTAAGTCAGACATGCCCTATTTAAATGACAGGATGTCTTTACTTTTGACTTTTTGAGCCCTGCTGAAACCCAGATTTGCAAATAGGCTCTGCCTTCACTGCAGGCTGAAGGAACAGACATCTCAGCTCCAGTGCCCTGTGAGGGGCTCCGTGCCTGGGTCTGCAGCCAATCCCCATCTGCCAGCCTTGTGTCCCAGGAAAAGATAGCAAGGAGCAGTGCTGCTGCATCAGGAGAGCTGTCTTTTGCACACACCTTGTGTAAAGGAAAACTTGGTACATGGTGAGATTCACAGCTGGGGCTCACCCACTGCAGGAGAAGTGACAATAATGTGACCATAAAGAGTCTTCATTACCCCAAAGGCTTCTCCCTAATGCTCTCACCATTCCATTCATCCATTGAGCTGGCAGATCTGACAACGACCAAACAACATAGGCATGGATCTGTAGCATAAGCAATGTAAACCCTTGGCTTCCCTCTGGGGACCTCCTGGGTCTGCAAGCTGGGATGGTTCAGAAAGCACTTTGGAGAGGTACTGTGCCTGATTTGGGGCTGTAAGCCCTGTTCCCAGATCTGAATCCTGGGCACAGCAGTAGTTACACTATTTCCAAGTCCTCCCACAAGTGTGGAGGAAGCACTGTGACCTGATGGAGTAGGTTCTCCAAAAGCTGTGCAGGTGTTGGCTCAGGCTGGGTCACACACAAGATAGAGCTGGTCACTACAGGTCCCTCTGCCTGTGGTGGAAACCAGAAATTATGACAGCAGCCAAGGTGGAAAAAAACAGAGGGATGAAGAAGGATGGGTGAGGAAGAAGCAAAGAAAATACCAGAACATCTTGAAATCATGGCACTCCCTTTCTAAGTAAGTTGCACAACTTTCTAAGTAAGTTGCTCTGCTGGCCACTGAGGTGACTATTTCAGCATCACAAATTGGTTATTTTGCTTTGCTGCAGGAGACAAAATGGCCTAATAGGAGGTGGAAATGGAAATTACAATTAGCAGCAGCTTTTGCCAAGAGATAAGAAATGCTATTAGCAGCTCTTCTCTGTGGCAGACCGCTGGGTCATGGGTGCTGCTCCTCCTCCCTGAGCGTTCAGGAGAGCATTTCCTCCAGCCACCAGCACTGCCAGCGGTGCTTGGAAGCACAGACTCCAAATTCACATCACATCTCCACTGGAGACCTGTGCACTTGTGGTCTTTCTTTTAACCCAGATGCAAAAGTAGCACTGGTACGGGCCTATACACTGAAAAACACCATTTTGAGCTAATAATGGTGACTAGAGAAATAACAGAAAAATCAGCCTAAAATCTCTGGGTTATGCCAGGTTTTGAAATCCTTTTCAGTGCTTTGGCTATATAGTATCTGGCATGAACTGCTGGTTACTGTAATAAGTCTTTAAATCTACACTAAGTGCATTTCCATGTCTTTTCTTCCTTTCACGAGGCTTGTGTTCAGCATCCAAATGACTAAATGGGGATGTATTAAGCAATAAACAATAGAGTCCAGATAAAAAAGCTTAGCTGGGATAAAGCTAAGGCAACATCCACGCAGCCAGTGCATGCACAGGCAAAAGCAAGAGCAGGAAATGTAGGATGCACATCAGGAAAGCAGCACATGAAAGCAAAATATACTCCATAGTCCTCCTGAGATTTAGAGTGAGGAAGTGGAGATGTAAACAGCATCTTTTTATCAGTCCTATTCCAGCATGAGCAGTCCTGGGAGGGCAGGGATGGGCAGCAGTTCCCACCCTGGGTAGGAGCTGTTGAAATGGGGCTTTGCAGCTCTGCTGGTCTGTGGAGGGGCTGCTTCCTGCAGAGCCCAGCCTGGTTCTGCTGGATGTGGGTGTGCAGGCCTCGACCTCCTGCTCCAACTCGCCCTCCATCGCTCCATCTCCGGGGAGGGAGAGTTTTGGTGCATGTTCCCTGGCCCCTGATGCCTGAAAAGGTCTCTGTGGGAGATAATAGTGAGCAGCCCTTGAAGAATTCGTGAGTTAAATCTGACTCACAGTGATTGCTTGAAGCATGCTCCCCAGTCACCTGCTACCTTGTACCGAGTGCCAGATTAATATAATGAACCCCTGATCCTTCACTTAATAGCTACACTGTGGCTCAAAAGCTGGGGACTCCTACACCATGTAAATTTGCCTAGATTTGATACGCCTACTGGTGACCTCCAGCCCTTTTAAAAATGGTTTCGTTACTCAGAGTAGAATGGATTTATTCTTTTTTTTTTTTTTTATTTCAGTGAGATAAATGGAACAGGAGTCAGGTCCCTAATGTTATGTTAAACTGCATTGAATTAGCTGAGGCAGAAAAATCTCATCTCAGGTAAAATGTCAGGTATTTAGGATTTTTAAATGCTTTTCTCTAGCTTTCCTTGTATTTTTTTCAGAGTAAATAAGTTTTTCTCACTTTTCCAAATAATTAACCTTTCTGCTTCAAAGCCAAGGGTGAGAATGTGAGGGCTGGTACCCCGGGGGATGGGTAAAATTAGAATCACAGAATAACAGAACTGTTTGGGTTGGAAGGGACCTTAAAGTTCATCCTATTCCACCCCACCTGCCATGGGTAGGGGCATCTGATTAGGAGTAATCAGATAAAAATAATGTGACACCAGGAAAAACTGATAGTACCAAAATCAGGGAAGAAACTGTGGATAGTCCAGCCTTGATGTGTTTAAAGAGCAGGGAGTTATAGAAGTCAACTGCAGTATGTGCTGAGACATCAAAGCCAAAAATCACC
This sequence comes from Polioptila caerulea, assembly GCA_013397295.1. NCBI lineage: Eukaryota > Metazoa > Chordata > Aves > Passeriformes > Certhiidae > Polioptila > Polioptila caerulea. The sequence goes on along the minus strand of VYXF01005279.1, from coordinate 234,811 downwards.
CTCTAATTACTCATCACCTTAGAAAATGCACATTTAATTGAAAACAATCTCCTTAACTAAACTCAAAGACTTGTTTTCATCAAGCCCCTGTTCCCCCTGTCCAAGGCTGTATTCAGCAACTGGGATGTCTCCCAGTATTCCTGGGGCATGTGAACAACTCAGTGTCCATGTACCACGCACTCCCTGGTTTATCCCACAGCCTGGGCAGGGGCAGCCAAACAGGGTGCCGGGGGCAAACCCTGCTCTGTGGCAATAACAGAGGTGATTTCCTTCTGGTTTGCTCCTGGACACAAGGTGAATCCAGCTGTAAGAGAAGGTGGGACACTCCTTATGTGCCATGTGCCACTTCCCTCCAGCTCTCAGGCTTGGCACTCCAGGAGGGGCTGGGGGGTCCCTGGGAGCACACAGGGCTCTGTGGGGCTCTTTCAGTGACTGCTGAAGGAAGCAGGTGGTGGGTTAGATGAGGAGAACAGATGGTCCCAGGAGGGTGTTCCTACACCAGGCTGGAGAAATCATCTCTTCCCTGCACCTCCCTCATGCAAGCTGCATAAAGTATGTGGCAAACTACTCACACGCAGTTTTTTGGTGTATTCCTCATTTTTTTTCTGTGCACAGTATGAGACACTCATTTATTTTACTGCGATACATTGCCACCACACTTTATAGCACCAGAGTGCCTCCCACATGAAGAGCTGAAGTGAAGTCCCTGGACAGCAATGATCATTGCTTTTTTGCTCTCTTCTCTCTCCTGTCCCTTCATGGGTCTGCTGTGCAGGTGTGTACAGGTGCACCACAGGTGGGAAGAGAGGAGAGAGGTGGGAGATATCCACTGACTTGGCTGTGCTTCAGCAGGGATGTAAGCTCTGCATTAATACTTCAGATATTCCGATGTCTGAATGCTCACAGGCAGTTCAAAGTGTTTATGTTCGAACTGCAAAGTCTGCTTGGTGCTTTGAAACATGGAACATTCAGAAAAATCTCAAGCTGAACACTCTTAGTAATTGGGAAAGTAGCAATTTTGACCTAAATGTCCTAGTTTCTCATTTTCTCAGCTTTCTAAAAGAGCTAATGTCACCAGGTCTCTCAGGGAGTCATGCAGGTGGACTCCTCAATGCTGGCAACCTGCTCAGCTACTGCAAAGAGCAATTGGTCTGAATGAGTCATGAAAATTGAGGCGTTGATGTAGTTGAAGACATCCTTAATGCTGCTGATATACCTGTGCAGTACTTGGTTTTCCAGTCCTATTTATAGTTTCAAAGATATAAACCATTCTTTACCAGTCCATGAGAAGTAAGAGGTAAAGAAAAAGATCATCCTCAGATTGCAGTTTCATGGCTTGATCATGGGAGGGCTGTGCATTCACTCAGTTAAAATAACTTGAAGGATTTTCTATTTTTAAAGTCAGTTACATCACAAATGAGACATGGCAGAATGGTGGGCTGAAAGCTTCTGTAGAAAGGAGATGGAAAAGGGCCAGGATGGTGAGATATTGAATCCATCTGGCTACACACATTTCCTATTGGTGTTGCCATAATACTTGGGGCCCAGCTGTGGCCCAGCACCTCAGTTTGGAGAGTTCTTGTTGGTTCTCCTCCTCTGTTGCACATTTGCTTTGAGATAACAGGTAATTGCATGGGAAATAGAAGTTGGGCAAGAGACCAGGACGTTCTTTGGTTCTCAAAGGCTACCCAGAAAAAGTGAGGCATTTCTGTGGATAAGTACATGCCAGACATCCCATCAGGAACATATTTAATCAGTCAACAGTGATGACCCCCCTAAAAATTGCCATTTGCCTTAGATAAGACATATCTCTCTGATAACCTCAGTATTTGCCTTCTTCAAGATAATTTCCATAACAAGTACAATTAACTTGGTGCTATTTGTTTAAGCAAAATTATTTATGAAGGGGATGGCTGGTACTGTAACTCTCACACTCACAGGCATTCTCGGGTAGGTGATGGTCACAGCCACAGCCAGCCTGGGGCAGCGAGCACAGCACCTCAGGGCTCTTCCCATCCACTGTCCCTGGCAAGCTCACCCAAATGCCTGCCACAGCCCAGCTGGCCATGGCAAGACTGAGCAAAGCTGCAGTTTTAGCATCCATTTTCAGTTTTCAGCCAAGATCTTTCCTACTTTCCAGGTGCTTTGGTGGCTGTGGCCAGGAGAAGCTGGCAGGCTGGGAAGGGCAGTGGGTGAGGATGTGTCTGAGGGACATGGAGGTGGGCTAGATCTCACATGGATGGGAAGGACAACATTGTGTCCCCAGCCTGGGATGATGTGTTTTTCTCACCTGGTAAAGCAAAATATTGAATGTAAGAGATAATCCTATGCAAGCCAAGACATGGAAAAATGCTACAGAAGGGAAATGGAAGAAAAAATTCTTTGGAAAGCAAGACAAGCTTTCACCATCAAGAAAGTTTTTGCAAAAGGAACAGCAGAGATTTTAACTTTTTCACTGTAATATATATATAGTGTGTGTGTCAATGTCAAATCCCCCAGTCCAAGCCTGGTATGCTGACCACTCAATTGAACCTGTGAGGAACATTATACAGACCTACAGACCCAGGAATGACAAGGATTTTACAATGGGCATATACACACACAGGACCCTGAAGCCTAATAAGGAAACTCTTTACCATTTGTTTAAAGACTACATAATTTATGTTTTTCATCATCTCACAGGGGAGAGAAGGTTGTTTACTTTGATTTGTTGATGCAGCAATTTTAAACATACGGTATGGTATGTGGAGTCTATCTGGGAAAAAACTCACCTTATTGATCATGATGTAACCAACCCAAAAGCCATGGCAGGTAAAGATGGAAATTGTGTAAAGCATCAAGAGTGCACCATTCTCATTCATACAATACACCAGAACCCTTTATGTGATGTTTGCCTTCAAAAGCACCTTGCAAGACCGAAAAATTAAAAAGTAAGGCTTAAAATGCCAGATCTGAGTTGTGCCTTGAGGGCAGAAAGACAGAGAGGTACCCAAAGAGTCACCACATGCTGCACAGCTCCCAGAAGCCATGGGTTGAGGTTTGAGCTCTCAGGGGCAGGTAGCTGTGGAACCAGAGGAACAGTGAGGGGCAGCTCCACAGAAAATCCGCAGTGATAAATTGTTTGCTCTTAATATAAGCAGGTTCATAAACCAATCTGATCCCTGAAGCTTGATAGAGACCAGATACCAGCAAGCACATTTTCAGCTGCAGAGCTGGCAGATACCATACCTGGGATCCTGACCCAGGTGCAGCATTACATGGTGCCTCAGACAGGTTGGATTACTCGCCATGTCCTCACTAGGTTGCCCAGTGCTGTGCTGTGCAGTGAGGCTCTCAGAGCTAAAACAAGCTTTGATTTTCTCATCACAGGCAGAGTGCTCTGCCTTGGGTCTGTCTGATGGTGCTGCCAAGCAAGGCATCATCAGGCGTGGGGCTGAGCATGGCCCATCTCTGACCCCAGCAGCACAGAGGTGGCAACCTGGACAAGCCCCTGGGACGGGGCTCTCCCTGCAGCTGCCCTGGCCAGAAGGTCCCACAGCAGTGATGCTGACCCCAGCTCGGCCATGGGGACCACGCTGCAGCCCAGGTGGCCCCATGATTTCCTTCTGTGCAGGTCTCATGAGCCCCTCCTCCCCTGAGTCCCTGCAGCCGGGAGCTGACAGCCCCTCCTTTCGCTCCCGTATCCTCACATCTCCTCTTGTTTTCATTCCCAGTACACAAGCGCGCTGACGGTCCTAAGTGGGGAGAGCAGACCTTCAATTCTTCAAAGTTTTTACAAGAAAAGAGTGCACTTTGCCTAATATGGGCTGCTCCTTGGGCTCTTTGCTTACATCTATAATTTTAAACAGAAGGAGTGGGTTTTGCTGGTGGCTTTTATCCCCTCCTTGTTCCCGTTTGTTTTACTGTGAGGAAAATGTAGCCTCATAGTCTTCTTTGTGCAGAGGGTTTGCATTCAGGCAAGAGATGAGAGGTAACAATTTAAGTCTGATAGCTCATTTTCATAGACCTAATAATCAAATGATAGGTGTACACTGAAAAGGCCAGATTTTGCCTTCAGTTCCTGAGCAAGATCAAAGTAGCTGGACTAACACACTAGACATCTAATTCAAACCTCTAGCCTTATTTACATCAACTACTTTTGTTTATTCTGGATGCTCTAAACATAAATTGTTACTTTTTTTTTAATACTTGTCTTTTATGTTTACATCCTAATGCAGCTGGGAATTTATTGACAGTATCTCTTATCAGTACTTCTTGCATTGTGCCAAACATCTTCTGAAGCATTTTGTAGAGACAGAAAAAAATAATTTCATCATGCAGGGACTTGTCCTGTAGCTTAACTTTTTATTAGAGGTCACAAAATCAAGATATCAAGCCATAAAGTGGTTAATGGCTAGAGCAGACGAAGAAAATCCTCTCTTATCTCTTCCTGCCCTTTTCCCACTGAGATATTTTTTGACAAAATGAAGTTTTAACTGCAGTGAAGAATTTTGGCTTTCCTCAGGAAAACCTAGTTTCTCTTATACAATATAGAAACACTTTTTTATAGTAAAATTTCCAGTGTCTTACAGCAAAAATGTCTCAGCAGAAATGTTTCGACTAAATTGATTAATAGCAGTGTGCCTCTATTACTGTCTTTTACTATAATATATTCCAGACAGAACTTGAAATGAAGTAGACAGCTATTAATACAACTTTCAGCTTCTGAATTCTTATGTTCACATGATTGCCTCTGAATTTTCTTTGTACAATAATCCTTCCTTCCCTGTTCAGTATATGCTCTTGGTTTACCTTCAATGTTAATTTTGCACAGAAGTTGCCAAATGTGAACAGTATGAACATCAAATGCTTTTCAGCATCTCATCCCCCTGCTCCCTTGGTTTGTCAAGGTACCCAGGTTGGCATTATAAATACAAATATGACCTGCTGCTATGACAAACAGCAGCAGCTAAAGGAGCACCAGGCAGTGCAAGGGATGGGATCCCCTGTGTTGTCTCTTTTGGAGCCTTTGGAGGCCTCAAGGTGATGCCCACATGGATGGGCATGGTGACCCAGGAATCAGCTTGGTACAGGTGGTGTGACAACCTGCCTCTCTGAGCTTATTAGCTCTGGCCATGCTGAGTTTCAGCCAAAAACCCCCTTCCCACTCCTCCCTCACAGCAACTTGCTCCATCCTCTCGGCCATGCTTCTAGAAGGGTACTGGGGTCTGGTCAGGACAATGTCAGAGATCAGAGTTGGTTATGGGGGAAATGTGGGGGTTTTTCCTCCTTCCCTGTGTTGTTTTCCAGCTGGATCAGTTTCCTAGGCTGGCTCACAGACATGCTGTACAGGCAGGTATGTGTCAGGAGGGATTTTCCCCAGTGCTGGCACGGGATGAGGTGTGGAGAGATGCAGGAATGTCAAGAACCAGCCACACTGTTGAACAAGACCCCTCATCCCCACATCTTGGCCCAGGTGGCTGGAGCAGCCTCTGGTGAAATGGAACCCAAATGCCTCCAACAGGCTCTTGATTAAGCCATTATGTTTGTGACTAATTTCTTAAATATCTGCTTTCCTTCTTATGTTCTCTCAAGAGCCTCCCACCCCGCAGTTGACTCACACGTGAGCAGGTGCTGCTGGCAGAGGTGGCACGTGCCAGTCCCTCCACCCCTGCCCCCATACCAAGCCCCAGCACTGCTCCTCTGGTATCCCCCATCCCAGCACTGGGGATGGATTCTGCCCAAACCTGTCCTGCTGCTGGTGGGGCCAGGGAAATTACACTGTGATGTAGCTCACAACATCCAAAGACTCATCTAGGTGGGGAAAAAAAAATAATTTTCCCATTTGCATTCCATCTTAATGAGGATGAAAAGGGTTTGCAGTGCACAAGGTGGGTTCTGGCATAAAAAATCAAAACATTTTCCATCCAGAAACTGTCTCATCATTTCTGAGATGCATTCACATTTCAGAAATCACTGATTTCAGTGCTAAGTACTGCACAGACTGGGCAATGGCATCGTGGCTGGGTGATCAGGGCAGGCCTGTGAACAAGCTGGTCAGCTGCACAGTGGGAAGGAGAACTGTGTTGAACTGCAGCTGTTACACCACTGACAAATGAACCTGCTCTCCTCCTGAGTCAGTCTTTCTTAAGGGAATGACAGGAGGGCCCAACTCACACAATGCTGTAATTAAAAAATCACTGGAGCACTTGTTCAAAAATTGCAGCTCAAGCATTGCCTGAGAGTAAAGTAATCCAGCAGCTTCAGCCCTGTGGGTAGAGCTCACCACGCCTCTAGCCAAGGCATGGACCCCAGAGCTGGACCTCACTTTGCATTTATGGGAAGGTCAAGCAGGAAGGAAGCCAAGGTAAGAAGTTGCATTTCCTTGAGTCAGGCATGGGTGAGAGGATTTTTACTGCTTGGCTGCTATTGAAGGTGTCCTCTGTCTTCTGGCAAAACCCTGCCATGATTCAAGGCATGATTTGGGGAGCTGTGGGCTGCTGGAGGAGAGAAGGCATCTGTGTGTCAAACACCCTTTTTCCATTGAGGTTCTGCTGGCAGCCCATAGGTCACATCCAGGTACAGCAGTTCCATCCATGGAGAGGAGGCAAAGAAGGATTGTGCAAGCAGTGAATGCTGCCAAAACAGCTTCAGAATCACTCTGTATGCATCTGGGTTTGGTCCACAGGGACCAAAATGGCATAATCGACTTCTTTGGGAGTTAGAGATCCCCCTTTGCTCCAGTGAGCCATTTGCCAGCCTAGCTCTGCTCTCTGCACTGCTAAAGGCCCTGCAGGGTGTCAGGGAGGGCCAAGACACCAGCCAGCCAGGCAGCAGCAAGAAATGTCACCACACAGCTCTGCAGTGAGGAAAGAAAGGGCAGCAGACACCTGTCTCCAAAAACCTCACAAAACATTATTAAGCTCTGGTGGAGAGAAAAATATCACTGGGAAAGATGTTCCTATGCAGGGCTGGGGCAGGGCTGATGTCTGTGCTGGGACTGTGCTGAGCCAGCTGGTGGATCTATACAATTACCAGACCCCCTTCCTTTCTCGTCCTTAGCTTGAGAGAGCAGATGCAGCACCACTGAGCTCATTCCTGCTTTTTCTTCCATATTAGGTAGACCCCTAAGTGTCGTGCCCTTCGCAGAGCTCACATCATCTCCAGACAGCAGCAGATGGCACTCGACGGCTTGTGTGGTGTCCGCAACTCCTTACGCCTGTCTCACCGTTCTGCAGGCTCCAACTCCCTCACAATTCACATCATCTCGTGGTGGTGCCACCACTGGAGCACGCCCTTTCTCCTGTTTAAAGATTTCCAGGTGCCACCAGTGTCTGTGAGCTCCTAATGGGGGGTTCCACTTGCATCAAACTTCTTGTGCTGCGCACACAGCACCACTTTCCCAAAGAGGTGCCAAAGACGTTTCTGCCTTTGCCAGTGGCCTCCTAAGGCTTGTATGAAACCTGGGGCTTTCTATCAAACTTGGGGCCCTTGTCTCAAACCTGAGGCTTTCTATCAAACTTGGGGCCCTTGTCTCAAACCTGGAGCACTCATATCAAACCTGGGGCCCTTGTCTCAAACTTAAGGCCTTGCATCAAACTTCTGTCAAAGGCCCAAGAGCACCCTCACAAGCACAGGCATCAGCACCAAGAGAAACAATCCCATCTCATCTCCGGGGATGTCAAGGAGCAAAGCATCCCTGGGTCACATTATACAGTTTTATATTTGACTTATTATATTTGGGTTTCATGGGGGCTTCATCCTGTTTTGAAAGGAAAGCCCTGGGTGCCCAATCTGGAGTGGCTGATCTGCATTTTGTGGGGGTCAGGGCTGTGGTTGCTCCAGGCCATTGTGGGGGGCTGAGCTGGGGTGGGACAAAGGGCAGGGCTGGCCTGGCTGTGATGTCCCTTGCACCAGGCTGGAGGCTGTGCTGGACGAGAGCCAGAGCACAAACTCGGGCATCCTAGAGAGCACTTTCCCTCTTGCAGCAGTGTCCTGTCCCTCACAGGAGCATCTTGGGCACAGCACAGGATGGCTGCTGCTGCTGCTGCTATGGCTGTGGCAGCAGCTGGGCCTTGGCGCCTGCTGGCTGCCTGGCTCCTCTCCTTCCTGCCCCCACTTCCCTGAGGCTCCTGCCCCCTCCTCCAGTATCCCTCAGAACCTCCCTCATCCCTGGTGTCCCTTGTCCTGTAGGCCATGGCAGCCATCATCCTCCTGGTCTGGCTTGTGCACAGCCTTACCCAGTGCCCACAGGTGGTCGGGGATGGGCTGGAGAAGGAGACACGTCTGCACATGGAAGCACGTGCCAAGTGCCAGGAACACGGAGGATTCGGCTACTGTGGAGCTGGAGCAGGCAACCCAGGAGCAGGGGCAGCTCCTGGGGGATCACACTCTGGGCTGCCTGGCAGCAATGGCCATTCTGGGCCGCTGCTGCAGTCCCGGTGCTGCTCTTGGTTCTGTGCTTTCTCCTCCAAAAAAGGAGCTGTGAGAGAGAGAGATGTGGCCAGGAGAACTCCAGCAGCAATGTGGATGAGACCACAAATGATAAAGGAAATGATGCTGTGACAAAGAAAGTCTTAGAGATGAGTCCCAGAACACAGAGCTGAGCTGGTGGGGGCTCACATCTGGTGAGGGACCTGGTATATATTAGGAGTAGTTCATGTTTAAGCAGTCAATATGTAGATAGTACACTTATCCCCTGCCAATTGATAAGTAGTTACTATGAAGTTAGTAGAGATATGTTCAGTAGAAGGGAGAATTAGTCTATTTATCCCTGCTTTCCTATTTTCTCAATAAAACATAGTGTTCCAGAATCTGGATTGTGCAAGTTCTTATAGTAGTCCACCAGCCCTATTGTGCTGAATTGATTCTAATCAGAAATTCAACCTATTTGCACCATGCTCATCTTATCTCACATGATGAGCTGCAGCTCATGAGGGTTTAATTTCTGCTGAATTTCTCTACCTTTATTGCATAAGTCACCCTATAGCCTTAGGGGTCTGGTGCCTCCTTAGTGGGCAGGCTGGGTACAGAGATCTGTCTGCTGGATCAGCAGTGGGATTTGCTGCTGCACCTTTCCTCCAGATGCAGAAGCAGACTATTGTTTCAGAGTTGATTTAGCTGAGGAGCCTGTGCGAGGTAACTTCAGGGTGGACACTGTGCAGGGAGAAAAAACTTTAAATTTTTTCAGCTATTTTATGCTTTTGCTTGCCATCACAGCCAAGGGGAGAAGGTGTGCACTTAGCTGATAAAAATAAACAGTGTTCACAGCTGCATTCCTGGATTTAATGTTTGCAGATCTGATATTCACTTGTGTTGCTCCAGCAAGCGTTAGTACCCTCCAAATACTCAATATTTACATAGTGTGTGTCATGTGCAAACGGGGAGGAGGGAAAGTATCATCCCTCCCTCTTACAGGGGACTTAAGTGACTTCTCCAATCTTGATCTGGACCCTAACAGGACCTGAAATCTATCAGAGTTCTTGGGGCACAGGGCTGATCTCCTTCCCTGGGACTTTGGAGCCATGCTTTTGGGAAATGGTGTCCCTTGCCAGGGGTAAAGGAGCAATAAGGAATTTGGCATAGGCAATTGGATAAAGCTTTGGGTGCCCCAGCAAAAAATCAGACCCTTGTGTGCACTGTGGTAGCATCAGTGAGACCAGGCTCCTGTACCTCATGCACAGCTTAATTTCACACAGGAGACCATGCCAGAGACTTTGCAGAAGCAGCTGCCCCCTAATTCCAAAAATCACCCAGACTTCTGAGAAAACTCATCTCCTCCAGCCTGCGCAGCAAACAAATTGTTGCTCTTTCTGTTGACAACAAGCCATAAATTATCCCGTTATAAAAGGGAACAGCAGCCAGAGGAGCTGTGCTCAAACCAGCTAGCAGGCATTTTATTTTAGAAGGGAAGGGAAAAACCCTTGTGTTTAAAGGAGATGCCTCCCAGTTTACCCAAGGTGCCCAGCAGCCTGCTGGCTTCTATAGGTTCCTACTGTAAAGGTCACATAGATGGCTTGGGAATAATGCATTCCCCTTGCTCATGTCAGGCGGATGGAGCTGAGAGTCTCTCAGGACTGGTTGTCTCCTGCATGTTTATTTTATTCAGTGGTATCATGTCAGTGTGTCTGCCTAAATATAGCTTCTGTGAAGAGCATTTCTAAGTTTCCTGTTACAGTTTCACTCGCAGTTACCTTACAGTAAATGGAGGAAAATCAATGTAATCTCAATTACACACCGCCTCTAAATGTGCCTTGCTGGAAATTCTGCCCAGATTGATTCTCCTCTCATGGAAACTGCCTGTCCTCTCCTCCTTTCCCTTCTCTATCTCTCCTTTTTGTTGTAATAAACCACAATTTTTAATTTAAAACCTCCTCACTCTCCTTTCTCTGATGTACCCTGCAGATAAGGCTTTCACAGGAACTGACAGTGCAGAAACCATGGAGTCCCTGGCCAGAGTTGCAACTGTGGAGCTGGGATTAATTTGGTCTATGGCATTAGGACATGACAATTTCAGCAGCTTCAAGAAAGTAAACTGAGCAGAAGGGTCAAATTCAAGGTAATATCTGAACAGCAAACATAAGTGTAGGGATCCCTTCTTTTGTCTTTTGCAGACAAGACAATCCGAAAGATAGAAAGAAAATAATTTTAAAATGTATTCCCTTTGCTGTGGTGTTTAAATACAGCTCATTCATCCATCCCTATTGCCTTCCAGTAATGTGTATCCACAGATACACAGAAAAACTACTATTATCAAATCCCTGCAGCGTCAGTGGCAGCCGGTCACCAGTAAACAATCACAGCTATAAAATGATCCAGCAGATGTTATGCTAGAGATGAGTAGTCCAAAATAGAAAGTCTAAAAATACATCTCCAGGGCCAAATCGCACCCTCTTTTTTATTCTGTGCTCTGCCATTTTTGGCCTACAATTGGCACTTTGATTCCAAATGGAGGTAATCCCACAGCGACAAGCACACTCTGGGATGGGACAGGATGGGGGGATGTTGTCACATGGGGCCCTGACTGCAGTGACCACCCACAGACTGGAGGTTGTTTATTATTATTATTATTATTATTATTATTATCATTATCATTATCATTATTATTATTATCTCTTCAGATATCCCTGTAATCCAACACCAGGGGCTTTGCTGGTGCAAACGGGCTCTCAGAAATGATGCACAATGATATGTATTTTTGAGAACTCAGGCCTGAGGTAGAATCAAATACCCAGCATGGTTGTATTGGTATGTGCAAATGTCAGAGCACCAAATCTTCAGCTGCTGCAGGAAAATGGAGTTATGGTAGAGAGAGATCAAGTCACAGTAGGGGTGACACCACTGTGCTGCCCAACCCAAGATGGGTGTCCTGCACTCCCATCAAGTGTCCTCAGTTCCTCAGTCCAGCAGGGATGTTTCATCAGGGGGTTTTGGTTTTATCTTGCTTTCACATCCAGAGACTGAGCCAAAAAGAGATCCCTCAGGGGCTGAGCAGCTGCTTCACATTACAATGTCTATTAAAGCCTGGAGATAAATGCAGGGTCATTCTCTGCTTTTTTAAAAGGAGGGACCTAGAGGATGTGTTGGCAACATCCTCTCTGCAGAGTGTTGCAGCTGGACGGACCCCAAAGAGGGACCTCACAGACCTGTCACCATCAGGTCTCAGAGAGCTTGTTCCTACAAGCAAGGAGCAGGTGACACCCATCATTTTGGCCTATCTGGGCATTATCTCAGGCTCTGATCCTATCAGACCTTCTGAACCAAACAAGACAAGGCCACAGCAGCAGCTGGCTGGGAAATTTCCAGGAAAAAGAAGCAAGCAAGCAGCCTTTTCAAATCTGACCTTCCTCTCAGTTCAGGGCCCCTGCAAGGAGACTGGAACATGAGGCAGGATGAGGCATTAAAGCCTCAAATGCGAGGTCAGTTCAAAGACCTCCCTCCCAGCCCAGCTCTGTGACATGGCCTGGGCAGGAGGCTGCATTTCCCAGCTCTCATTTTGATAGTTTTTTTTGCTCTTTAAATGTCATGTGTTTAGCTTGGGTCACCATCAAATGGAGGTGGATGGGCACAACATAAGCCCCGATCAGAAATGGAACTTGCCCAGCCAGAAAGGGGGTATGGGATCAGAGGAAGGCTGAAAAGTAGAAAAGCTCCTGGAATAGTGTAATATGTTCCACTCTCACCCCTGAAGGCAAGTGACTGGCTGCTTATGGAAGAAACAGCCATGTCTGGAGAAGCCCTGGCAGCTTCCATCAGTGCCAGCCTCTGGGGCAGGACAGATGATCCAGAGGATGCAGAGAGGCAGCACAGGGGGTATCCCAGTGCCCAGGGATGGGTCTGGCTGCCCCTCCACTCTGCTTGGCAGGATTGGTGTTCAGTGGGCCGGGCCCAGGCACATTTCTCATGCTGGTGTGGCACAGCCATCATGCATGGGGCAGCCACCCTGTGCCAGCTTACCCTGGCGATGCCAACGGGATGGGCTGAAAGGGGCTCTTCATGCTCATCCCTCCAGACCAGGAGCCTGTTTGCTGCCTCTCTCAGCTGCTCTGGGAGGGTCACAGAGGAGCCCTTCTCGAACTGCCAGGTGAACTCTCCTGCAAAGTGCCCTACAAACTGTCCTGCGAGCTGCCCTGCAAACTGTCCTACAAGCTGCCAGACAAAAGGTGGGCCAAGCTTCTGGGCCACACACCACGCCCGTTTGCCCGTTCGTCCATTTCTTGCTCATTTGCCCGTGGGCCGTTTGCCCGGTTTTTTTCCCGTTTTTTGCCCATTTTCTGTCTGTTTCTGCCCATTTACCCACTCCCTGCTCCCCAGGGCTGGCTGAACCTTCCTCAGCCCTGTCCCCGCCGGGCTCACTGCTGGACCTGCCGGGGCTCAGGGCTGTCCTCAGGCTGGGGAACCCCTGGTACAGCTCGGTCTAACCCTCAGCCACTGACTGAGGCTGTCACTGCTGTTTGTCCCTCTCTGCAGTGGTGCAAGGACAACTCCCACACCCCCAACGAGATGGGGATGAGATGGGCAGAGACGAAGGCCTAAGGTGTCTGCAGGCATTGACCCAGGAAGTGCTGATTTCTCATTTCACAGCGTGAATAGAAAATTTCCTGTGACCTCAGCATCCCCCCTTCCCCACTGCCCTTTCCTGGTGGTGAACATGCTTGTGTCAGCTCAGATTCTGTGTCTGAACCGTGGGACACCACCTCCCTGTGGCACTTACAGAAGCTTTCAAACACATGGAGGTGGCTTTGTAATGGAAAGCAAATGAGATGTCTCCCTAAAACATGTTTTCTGGAAGGGCTCTGGCTCAATTCCAGGCCAGGCAATGGCCCTTTGGTTCTGCCTGGTACAAGCTTTACATGCGCTCTCCCTGCTAAAGGACAGTGGATAGTGGGCTTTGGCTGCCTGCATCCCTCATCCAGCTGGAGCACACAGCATTAGCTAGGATGCTCATATTTCTTGGTGGAAGAAAATAGTAAAACCAGAGAAAGTGTTAAGGGATGCCCAGCCTGTGTTTATTTTCTCCTGGCGTGCTCACACATCTCCAGTTTTTCACAGATTAATTCTTACTCCCTGTGTTGTGGCTTTGTTCAACTTTACAGAGACTTAAAGCTGAACTCATTTTACACTAGAAAGAATGTTTCTTGCTTCAGCTTCCCAACATGGGTTAAAATCAATAACATTAAAGTTTATTTTAAACACTTTAGTTTAGCAAAGCAATTTTCTCAGCATTCCAGCCTGCTGTCAGTTTTTTTCACTGCTATTTGCAATGCATTAGGTGTAGTAAAGGAGTGTTTCACAATCCCATCTGCTTTCAAAGACCTTTCTAACAAACCCGGCAATGAGAATATAATTCATGTGATGACCTTGGTTAAAAACAAACACAGGCCCCAAAGTGCAGCATGTGCAAGGGGGTTGATATACTCACAGGTTTTGTTATAAAAGAGGTTTTATGTGTCACTGTCTTGCCAAAGCTGACTGGCCTTGTATACAGCCAGCAGCATCACTGCTGCTGGGCAGGGAGCTATTCCTTCAGCTCATTTGGAAATTCTGAAATACATTTTATGATTTTAAATAGACCCCATAGCCTGGGAAATGCCCATGGGCTGATGTTTGCAAATACCTGATGCCATTACCTCCTCAGCAGAATAAACCTACGTGCCATATTTTTCAACAGTAGAACTTAAAAGGGATGATCAGACATTTTTGTGAGTGAGAAGGGGTTGGAGGAGGCAAGGTAGGTGAATAAATTTGCCACAGATGACACAGCTCTGCAGGCAGGTCCCCTAGGGAGAGGGCAGTTGTGTTTTGTGTGCTGCAGACCTGTCCCACAGACAGGCTTGAAGCAGCTGATCGGGAGCAGCTGCAGGCTCAGCTGCTGTCATGGAGCATCGAGCCATACATGGACCAGGCTTTGACATTTCCCCCCACTTCTGAAAACCAGGTCACCTCTCAGGTGCTGGCAGTGGCATTAAAAGTCTAATTTTAGGCTCCTGGCTGCAGCAAGCATCCCTGTAAATGCTCAGTTTCTCTGCCAAGCTTCTGTAGGCTGGAGTGGAAATTTGCCTCAAGAAGGCTTTACTGTCTGCACTGTGAATGGAAATAAGAAAAAAATACTCAGGAAGATCATCTGGACAGTTACCTCTGAGAGGGCAACTCAAGCAATAGAGAAAGAATTAGTTATTTTGTTTATCAGCACAGTTTTAGAGCCCAGCTTGTGACTTTTCTCATCTTTCCACCCTCCCTATATGAGCTGCTGGCAGGCTGCCACCACCCTGCCTGTCCCTCGCAGCCCCTGGAAAGGTCCATGCTCAGCACCAGTTACATGCAGAAACAAAACTGGACCAGAAGGTAGCTGTGAGCAGCTTGAGATGCTGTGGGCTCTGCTGTCCCACCTCACATCTGCTGCACACAGGAAGGGAGATGGGGACTGCAGAAAACTCAACATTTTGTGGAAAGGAGGTGGGAGCAGGAAGGGATGGTGGAGGCTTTGAGGAAGGAAGGGACTGGATACTTGCCACCTTCTCCCCACGGTTCCACACACATAAGGATACTCTGGGATGACCCCCGGGTTATCTGAGGATGCAGATTAGTTAAAGACTTGTTTGAAAGGACAGTCTTTTACAGTGGTGTGAGTTATCTGAGATGCAGGCTGTATGCATGAAAACACAATACTTGGAGCTTCTCAATTCAAAGCATTGTGATGTGATAGTGAGATACATATTATAGGGCCTTAAATCATGTCTGCAGTACTGATTACAAATTCACACAGTCTTGTCTCAGCATGCACCAGGATCAGAGTCAGACCTGGAAAAGATTCTTTGGGGATGGACTACTCAAGTGCTCCAAATTCCTGCTCAGTCTCTGGGAGAGGATAATGATTCAGTGCTACC
Source organism: Polioptila caerulea (assembly GCA_013397295.1). Lineage (NCBI taxonomy): Eukaryota > Metazoa > Chordata > Aves > Passeriformes > Certhiidae > Polioptila > Polioptila caerulea. The sequence goes on along the minus strand of VYXF01005279.1, from coordinate 219,446 downwards.
TTTGTTTCCTCAGCCTTTCACCTTGGAGAAGGCCTGTGCCACTTGCAGAGAAGGTCCAGCAGATATTTGGGGCACAGCAGTTACACCCAGCCACTGCCACTCTCCTAACACAGGAGTACAGACACAGGCCAGCTGGCACAGTGTCAAATCCTGGCCCTACAAAAACTTGTGGATTTTCTGGCATAGGCCAGGGTTTCACCAGGCACATTCCTGCTCAACTTCATACCTTTTATCCTTGTTCATTAGAACTTAAAATCCAACTGAACAGACCACCCAGGCACTGGTCAGAGAAATGCATTTTCCAGTGTCTGGAGGAACAAGGAGGTTTGCCATGTGCCTTTGTCCTGGGTCTCTTGTGCCCATTTACCAGTCAGAATCTGCTGTATATGTTAACTACAGCACTACCTGCCCTGCAGCTGCTTAATCCACATTTTACAGGATCTGGACCACTCCTGCATTTGCTCTCATTCAGAGTCTTGTGCCTTTCCAGGGATTCTGGAGGATGAACCTGCAATTGAGCTGCCTGGTATGAATGGGTGGGCTGGCTTTCAGGGGAATTTTTTTTTTTTAATATTGTCTTTGTACTTAAATCACAGTATCAAACTTTTGCCATAAGTTCTGGCCAATGTATCATATCCAAAAATGAAACCTCTGAGGAACCATTCTGACAGAGGCTCCAGAGACAGCAGGTGAGGAAGGTGCTGTAGGCACATGGAGAGAAGTTAAACATCCATCCTGACCCCTCCTCTGTGTAAGCCAATGCAGAACCTGCACTGGGATTGCTTTTGGCAACTGTGTTTTCCAGGCCATATTTCTAAAGGAGAGAAAAGCACTCAAATCTGTGACTTAAGGGCAAAAACTCTTCACCACCTTAAGCCTATCTTAAAAAAGTCTAAATGGTGTGAGGCCCAGTGCTGGTAATGATGCTCTTTTTAAATGAGCCTTACTTGAAGAAGCCCCAGTTTATGTGCTGAAGATGACTGCAGATAGGGGAGCTAATTACTTGGCAATCCTCAGCTGCAAATATCAAATGCTGGAAAAAGCTTCTTGTTTTACCCAACTCTGCAACTCTACAGAGGAAATAATGGCCATGCACTGCTGGGGTAGCCTCAAGCCAGGGCTGCTGATAAGCAGCAGCAGCAGCAGGCAGGCAGACAACATCTTGGGGAGCCTCAGGGCAGGACTGCACTGGGAGCAGCCACTGACAGATGCTGAGACCTTTCCCTGACTGGAAAAAGTCCTGTAGGGAGCTCAGACACAAGTATGGCTCTGGAGGGAGGGATGAGTGGTTTCTCTTCACATTTCTATCCCTCTGTCCTTTTTCTGATTGGGTCTGTGGTCAGAAGGTGTGGAAATGCAGCAAGTGCTCATTTTACTCAATAGCAGATCTGGGTTTTGGTGTTGACAGTTCTTAGTGAGCTGTTGCACCCAAAGCTGTGCCAAAACAACCAAGGCTGGTTTGTGTAGGGTAATTCAACAGAGACCCTTCACTGGAAACAACAGAGCTATATTTATTTGCATCCAACCTGGTTTGGCCCTGATTTGGCAAATAAAACCATGTAATTTCCATCAGCAAGCAGCTGAAAATTCCCCTCTTCTTTCAGAGACCTTTTGAAGTGGGGATGCCTCATATTTCTTAGAAAATTGATGAAATCTGAAAGATTAAACTGCTGTTCTCTATCATTACAGCATGGGACACCTGGACTTCTTTAGGAGGTGGCAGAAAAAGGTTTTATGATCTGAAATGCGAGCGTGGTTGGTAAGGTCACACGCTGAAGTCAAAGGTGTGGGGACAAGTCTGCACCTGACTCAGGCTCCTCAGGCTGATGCCACTGAGCCTGTGGCCATGTCTGTGCTGGGCTGGGGGGATTCACCAGCCCCATGGTTACCCCAGCCTGGGCACCTCCACCTTGCAGGAACCACCCTGGCATATTCTTCACTGGGAGAGTGGTGAGGGTGGTGAGGCCAAGAAATCTGTACATGACACATCCCTGAAAGTGTTCAAGACCAGGCTGGACAGGGGTGGGAGCAACCTGATCTAGTGGAGGGTGTTCCTGTCCATGGCAGGGGGTTGGAACTGGTTGATCATGAAGATCCCTTCCAACACAAATCATTCTAGGATTCTGTGATGATATGAGGATGGAGGAAAGGTTTTTCTGCTGGATACTTATGGAGTTATGATCCTTTCTGGAGCCCTCAGGTGTTGGGGGGTGCTCTTTTGTGCTGTGGCACAAGTCCATCTCCTCCTGGGCACTGCAGAGTGGCGATGACAGAGCTGTGTGCCTCTGAGAACTAATCTCCCATCCCCGCTTGAGCAGACCTGACCCTTTGGGATCCTGAGCCTTCTTCTGTAATTGTTTTCATCAGTCCTGAAAAAAGGCTTTTCAATGAATTCAGTGCAAAAACATCCCCTTAGATGGCTACCAACCCTCAACTCACTGGGGAAAACACCTTCCTGAGAAAGAGCCTTCATTTAGTTGCACGGCAGAAAAGCTCCCACTGATGGCTGTGAGCAAAATTAAGAGCTTTTGGCTCATGCATCTATAATTAGACTGAGCAGAAGGCAAAATATTCCATTATGACAACTTCAGAGTTGAAAGAAATAGGTCTGAGCAGATGTGGATTTGCAGGATAAACAAATTAATTCAATTCAATTTAGCCCCCTCTACAGTTACAGTCCTTTGTTCCTTGATTTAAAGTGTCAAATACAGGGCTCATGCTGTATGCATGACAAAAAACACATGCCAGGACAGGCACATAAATCTGCAAATAGAAAATATATCCAGTATCCTTGAGGTCTGCTGTATTTCCATATCATCCCTTAACCTTCAGGACCTTGGCTGCTACCCAAGGCTGGTGTTCCACAAACACACACTTGATTTACAAAGCCTTCGCAGCTTGCCAGTGGAAGGATTGCCTTTGATGCAGGGACCTCTAAGATTACAGGGTTGCATTAGGTTGGTCCTTAGGTTGGAGATTGAACCTCCCAGTCTCCAAATTTCCTGGTGAAAACAATGTCCTTTGTAAAAGGCTTTTTGGTGGCTGATGATGGGAGGGAGCCAAAGGGATGCAAGCACTGGATTGGCACTGGCTGCCTCCATGCACATCCATCTGTTCTCACCTGAGATGGCACAATCCTTTGGAATGGGACCTTCCTTGAAGCTCTGGAAAAGCCCAAACCCATAAAGGGTGTCAGTGCAAATCACTTGGGAATAAGCTTGGTTGGAGACAAACAATAGAACAAACAAACAAGGGGTCCTTCCTGGAGTCAAATGCTTTTTCTGAAAAGCTGAGCTGGGGTTTAAAGGGCTTTACTTCCTTCAGAGGTCTTGGAGAGGTCTGTGGCTTCTCTGACTTCCAAGTTTAGACCGAGACATAATTCAGCCCTTTTAATAACTGAAAGGCATTGAGTCTTCTTAGTCCAAAGGAGCAGATAAGCAGCTTTCTGAGTACTCAAACTCAGGCTGGTTTTATAGCTTTTATAGCATTAGTGCAATACTCTTTCTGTGCTTAATAATATGTTTTGTATCCTATCAGGAATATCAGTGTACACACAGGCTTAGAACAATTGTCCAATATTTTTATTGTTTGGCATTCACTTTTCCGAAATTTTAGAAGAATTGATTTGATCTAGAGCACTGATGTGCATGCAAGTGTCTGCTGGGAGGGCTAAGCACTGCACAATGACCTGGAATACTGTTGAGCTGCTCTGTGTTGGATGCTGCTGCATAGGATCTGACATCTCCAGGTGACACAAAGAGGCAGGCACTCTTCCTTGCACCTCAGAACGACCCAGCTGGCCCAAATCTGGTTAAAGGAGGAAACAGCTCCTAACCTGCACAGATGGCTCCTGTTAACTCCCCTGTGTCACCCCTAAAGTTTGGAGTTTCACGGCAGTGTGTGCTGTTTGCTGCTGAAACAAGAGGGGCTCTGAAATGACCCAAGCTGCCTTTTGATTGCTGTCCTGTAACAAGAGCTTTGTTTTTGTTTTGAGCTACAAATGGGATGGATATTTGCAGCTGGAGCATGGCTGTAGGAGTAGGCCATGTCAGAAGTCATCAGACTACTGCCCAAACAGCCTCGTGGGCTTTTCCCAAGCCCTGAAGGCTTCCTCATGCCATGGAAGTCTTGGCTGGAGATGGGTCCTGAGCCCCCTGAAACATTTAGAGTGGCCCTGCCTAGCTCCAGACTCCCCTGCTCCCAGGGGCTCAGCAGTCTCTACTTCTCTTGAAGAGACGACCCAAACTCTTATTCCCCATAAAAGATCTAAATATAGTACCTGAGGAAAAAAAATCCTCTTTTTTATCTCAAGTGTAAATGCTCTGTGTAAATTCTGCAGTGCTCTATGCATGTCCTAGATGTGATTTATGAAGCCAGTGAGGCAAAACCAGCCCTGGGAGCGCCAGCCCTGCAATGCCAAACCACCACTCTCAGCTCTGACCCTCTCCCATCTTGTCCAGAAACAGGACCTTACAGAACAGCATGTTTTGTAAGCAAACAACTCCACAAAAATGAGTAATTTTGTTAAATGTCAGCCTAGTTGCATTTCATGTTTCCATCTCCCCTTTCTCCTTGCCAGGCAGCCCAGGTTGGGTGCTCAGGTACAGGTGACAGAAGAAACACTGGGAGAAATTCATCACTCTGCGAGTGGCAGAGCTCATGGTCCAGCTCTGTGGGATGCTTGTGCAACTCCATGGGCTTCCCTCTCCACTAGCATTGTTAAACTCATCCTGGAGCAGCTATCCCACCCCAGAGGTGGAGGTGCTGTGGTGAGCAGTAGCCGGAGCCCCTGCACTTGCAGGCAGGTTGCATAAGCCTTGTTTCTCTGGAAAATGAGCTAAAAATAGCCAGGGGGGGATGTGCCACGGGCTGCAGGCTCCCGCTGCCAGGTTTGTTTTATATTGCAGCAGCTCTGGGACTCAGTCCCAGGCCACGCACCGCGCCTGGAACCAGGGCTGGGCAAGGGAGGGCTGGGGCTGGGCTGCCACGAGCCAGCACCACAGCTGGGCTGGGGCCACAGGAGGGGCCCTGTGCTCTCCCCTCGCAGCCACAGTCCTCACTGGCTGCCTGCCCAGCTCCTGTGGGACCCCCATGCCCTGACCCACACCCAGAGCTGCTCGGGAGGATCCTCAGTGAGGAGGATGGAGGTGGTCTCAGTTTCTTTATCCCTTGTAAGAGGGTTTGCACTATAAGGTGATACCTTTCTCCAGAGCAGCCTGGTCAAGTGGAAATCAACACTAGCTAAGTAAATGCTGATCATCCTGCTTAGAGACTTGAATTAAAAAGCTTTGCCAATCACCCTTGATTGATAGAAAAAGGACAGGGCATTAGGATCAGTCATGACGCTTTAGAAGACAAAACATTCACTTTAATCTTTTTGTTTCCCCATTCATTAACCAGGAACAGACCTGTATCATTAACAGCAGAATATTTACACATTGCTTTTTGCCAGTGAGAAAAAACAAATGCACATATTAGAGTCCACCTAGGAGCAAAATCCTGTGCTAGAGAGAGCTGTCACTCTGCTAAGATCAATAAGCCTGTTAGCCTTTGCTCAGTGCCTTGGCTCCCAGAGAGCTCCTGCAATCAGATCTGATTATGGTGATGTATTGGTGTGATTTTGATTGTGCTCGTCTGAGAGGCTGGGATCAGGTTGTGTGGAAGAGCAATAAAGAAAAGAAAAAATAGTAGTAAGGAAATGACCCTGAACAGAGACTTTAGAGGTAAAACAAAGCCATTTGGAAAAATGAAGCTGGCAGCATGAGTGGGAAGATGCAGCAGGCGAGAACATTGGGTACAAAGCTGGTACCTGCCTTGGCCAGTTCCTACTCCAGCTCTGGGCAGCCCAAAAGCTGTTTAGCATGATGCTGCTGCTGCAGGTAGGACAGTCTCCACCCTTACAAAATCAGCTGGTCGGGGTTGTGGCTACTTTGGAGGCCAGCCTGAGGCTGTGCAATTTTCATACACACCCTGCACCAGCCTAACCCTGTTCCCTTTTTTCCCTGGCAGCCTGTTGAAACCCCTCTCCCTGCTCTTTACAGATGCTGCACAAATATCAGACAAAAGGTTGCTCACTCCAGCAAATGGGGTTTTCTGAAGCACTTGCATGACTAAGCACAAACCTTGAAGGTGATCCTGGCTACTGCCCCTGATGCTGCCCCACCAGCTACCCTAACCATGATAGGAAGAGACGGGACAGATCCTGATGCCAGTCCCAAAGACCAAGGAGATTTGTTGTGGGTGTGGAAGGCCCCAGCTCTGGTGGCTGCATTCAGGCCCCGCAGGTTTGGGGCTGCCCTGTGCTGCTGACACCCTGCTAAGCTGCCCCAGCAGGAGCAATTGGGCTGCTAACCCGCCCTGGGGCTCCCACATGATCGATAGCTGGAGAGCAGCGGGGCTGGCAAGGGGATGAGCAGCTGATGGATTGCTGTATCTCAAACCTTTGCATCCCCGCTGCAGCTCCGGGGTCAGCAGCGCCCGGGCTGTGGCACAAACCCAGCCCGGCCCGCGAGCTTCCACGGAGAGCCTGCTGAAACCGGGAATCCGTGGAGCAGCAAAACCCACGTTCTGCCTCTGGGGAGACCCTTGGGGAGAGCTGAATTCCTCCCAAAGTCCCTCGCTTTCATGGTGACTAGAAAAGGGTCAGACTAGAAAGTGCGGTGTGGACTTGTGCTAACTCTGGTTTTGTTTTCCTGATTTTATTGCAAAAGGAGGAGCTCCAGACGGCAGGGTGGGAGCGGGGGGAGCCTGGAGGACCGAAGCCAGGAGGTTACAAAAGGAGCGTGTGGGTTATCGGTGCGAGTGCATTCCTGCGGGGCCGGGCGGGCCGGCGGCCGGGGCCCCTCGCACAAAGCCCGGGGAGCTGTTTGCACAGCGCCCGCCGCTCGTCCCAAGAACATTTCTTAAATTGTTTCCAGCGCTCTCAAGAGCGTGATTGTGCCTTGAACAGTTACTTTAGCAATTGCTGCACGAGCAAGGGTTACCCCAACACCCCCTCCCCACAAAACAGGGCAGGGCTCCGGAGGGACCCGCACGCTGGGCAGGAGATGGAGGCGCCTTTTATTCACCAGCCACCTCCACGGCCAGGCACGCTGGAAACCCGATGAGTGACCTGGTCCCAAAGCCTGTCCCCATCCCCAGGCCCATAGGAGCAGCTGCAGCTCTGGAGGGGACCAGCACAGCGATCTCATGGCCCCGGCCCCTGCCCACAGCCCCCAGGGAGGCTTCGGAGGAGGTGGCTGGGCTGTGCCACAGACAGAGCACAGCACCATCCATGCCCATCGTCACCTGCTGACTTTGGAAAGGGCTGGGGATGGGGCCAGACACCCCAAAGCACTGGGGCAAGGCTCATCAGACATGTTTCCATGGCACCTAGGGCCAGGTGAGATTTCCTTCTGGGCTTACTGTAAAGAAATCAACAAACCGATTTTTAAAAATTATTTATTTTTTCCCCCATAAGCCCCAGAGAACAAGGTTAAACCCAGGCTGTGTTCCCAGTGTGATGGACATGCACTGGGATGGCATCGTTTGGAGGAGTCAGTCTCTCACACACGTGGCTTCAACCCCAGGGGCTTCTGACACACAGCAACATTTTACTGTCATAAAAGGATCAAATCATCCTTTTCTTACTGTTGAATGCTCTACCCATCAACACATACCCTGAGAACTGATGCAGAGGTGAGCACAGGAGGAGCCCTGGGATTTTTCTGTTAACGAGGCTGGGGCACGAGGGCCACTGGTAATGATGAACTGTTGACAGACATTCCCACATTGCCCATTCCCAGCACATTTTCCTCATAACCAAGGGTCCAAAAGGGGTTTCCCTGAGCCTCGCTGCTTGTGAATGTTTTATTAGAGACTGAAGCCAGTACAGGATATTGAGCACTTCAGCAGCAGAGCAATACAGTGAGTGGTTGGCAGGGTTTAATATGTATCTGATTGTATTTCCAATTACCAGAAATGCACTGAAGCCAGTCCTGAGGCCGGCCAGAGAGCTCCAAGAGCCACAAATCTGGGCCATTTAGCTGCTATGAATTCTTCCTCTCTTCCCTCATGATTCATCTCGAGAGCATTTAAGTCCTTGTAAAAATGCATTGCCAATTAAAATGTGAGAGTGGCTCTGAAGGATTAGACAAATTGAGAAGTACCTTTTGCAGCAGGGTGGGATTTGAGCATACCTTTTTTTTTGTTCGTATCAAGCAAAATCCTGCATGACCCAGTGGGAACGAAAACTCCTGCTGAAAATCTACGTCAAAGTCCACGCATCCCTCCTTGAATGATGAATCCATGCATCATTCCTTAAATGAAATCAGATCTGGATTGGGGCCGGAGTGTCAGAGCTCCACCTTAATGCTGTGCTGCGTGAGATGAAGCATCCCAAAGCAAAGCAAGCAAAATCCTTTTGGAGAGGCTGAGCCCAAACCGGGGCTCGATTGCAAATCACTGGTACCTGGTGCCAGAGCCACCGGGCAGCATCCCTGGGGCTGCAGAAACAGGAACCTGCTGTGTCATAGAATCCCTGCTGGAAGAGACCTTAAAGATCCTCTGATTCCAACCCCCCTGCCGTGGGCAGGGACACCTCCCGTCCCGTGTCGCTGCTCAGGCAGCAGCACTGCCCTGCCTGTTGCCTCCAGCCCGGCGCAGCCACCGAGACAGAAGCTGCAAATCCATCCTGTGTGCACAGGCTTCGCTCTGATCTCCCCGGAGCTCTACAAGCTTCAGGCGGTGGCTCCCAACAGCTTCAAACACCCGCATTAATCTGTGACAGCCTCCCCTGCCAGGGCGCGGGGGGCACAGCAGGGGCGGCCCAGGCAGACTTTTATGGCCACAAAGGCCACGTCGCACCTGCTGACGGTTGTGAATAGACTTGCAGACAGCACCAGGTGTGCCATTGCCGCAGATTGCACAACTGGGTGTGCCTTTCATCTATCTATAGAGCCCCGGCGAGGGGATGGAGCGCGCTCGGCAATTGTCCTAATTTAGCAAAAATCCTATTTGTCCAGCGGGGCGCCCTGCGCGGTCGGCACGTGTATTTCAGGAGCAATGATCTCGGTTGCCCTTGGCCTGGCCCCGGCCCTGGCCCTGCGGGAGCGCCGCTGTGCAGGCTGGAGGCGAGCGGGAAAGGCGAGCGGTGCCTGCGGGGAGCGCGTCCAGCGGCGCGGGAGCATCCCCGCGCCCAGGGAATGCCGCACCCCGCCAGCCCCAGGGGAAATTCGGCTCGCTTATTTACCGTGAGAGCCTTTCAGAGAGGCGTTTTAACCATATCTCTGCCCATGAGAGCTGGGAGTAGCTCAGGGCTTGCAGCCACTTCACAATCAGGGTCACAAGGAGCAGAAAGAGGCGAGGTCCATGGACTTGCAAGGTGCTGGTGCCTTCTCTCTCTTCTGCCACTCAACAGTGAGCCCGACAGCGACACTGCATTGAAGATTTTATCATTCCAGGCTTCATCAGGAGTCTGAGTCATAACTTCAGGTTCATTAGATTATTTCTACATCTCAAAGTCACATTGTAAAGACAGCAGAGATTCTAAGACTTGTATTATAAATGTGGACTGCTCAATTGTACTCAATAAAAGATGCTGATCTCATGGGGGTGCTGGGATGAGATCAGAGCAGAGTTCTGCAGGCTGGAGCCAGTCTTCATTAGCAGCAAATGGGGACCCTGCTTTGTGCTAACTGTCCGCCCTCCATGGATATATGTGTGGTGGCACATCCAAAGGATGCATCTAAAATGCAGATGCGATTCCAAAATTCCATTAGAAGAACTTTTTCCCTGTCTGGCTTGGCCAATGTATATTGGATTTCCTCTAATTAGGATCTTTGAAATGAACCCCGATGAGTGAAGTGACATCTGAATTGTTCTGGTTTTATTTTTATAAATATGAATCATCTACTGTGTTGAAAAAAAAAAACAAACCAACAATGTCAAGCCCTTTGACCCACATTTTCAATCCTTCATAATTGCTTGTAAAATCTTCCACCAAAATTAACATGGAAAAAGCAAGAGGTTGAAGACACATTATTTTATATTGCAGATTCAAATTCCAGATCCCCCATTGCTTTATGCACTGCTGTTTCTGTGAAAAATTCCCAAACTGTGGAAGAAAATTAAAGTAATCCTGTGACTGTTTTGTGTGTTTGAGAATTGCACATTTCAGGCATGGTGAGGCAGAGCACAGGGATGGAGTCCAGCACCTCTTGGGGTGTAAAGGCTTCAGAGCCACTGCAGACCCCCCGAGTTTGTGGGTGTGTGCCCAGCAGACCCCTGGGGAGGAGCAGACGGGGAGGTGGGGACAACGCTCCGTGTCAGACTGCCCACACCGTGGAGTGCCGAGGGAATGCCCAGCTCACGCCACTGCCCTCCATCACCATTGCCCACGAGTATCGGCTGCCTAAAACACTCTGAAGCCTGCAGGCTGTGTTGGTGAGGTCACCTCGCAGCAAGCAGAGCACTGATGCCACCCTGCCACCCCTGGGGCTTCCCTCCTCGCTGCCACATGTCCCCCTCTCCCCATGCCGGGAGCTCCAGCTCCCAGCCCAGCCCTGGGAAGCCTCGGCTGCTGCTCCTCGGCCGTGGCTCCTCCTGCATGGCCCCAGCAGGCACCTCCTGCCAGCCCCCAGGCTGGCCAGCGATGGGAACAGCCTCCTGCTGAGCAGCAGGAGCTGGGGCCAGATTTTGGCAAGCCTGGCACTGCCCCTGGGGAGCTTTGGCACATTAAGAGGTACAGTCACAGTGCCTTGGAGGGGGCAAAATATTTTATTTTTCCCAACTTCTGCATTATACAGAAAAAAGGCTTTTGACATGTATGCACACACATTCAGATACTAACCAGAGAACAAGCTGCTGTGTGACCAGTAATGTTGATGGAATCAAACAGAAACTTTGGTAACTACAGCCTGGAATAAAATACATTATTTATTCAATGGACTGTAGTAGTTCATAGAGGCCTCAGCAGCAACCAGGACACTCTGTACTAGACAGAACAGTGAAGACCCCACCTTGAAACACCTTCCAATGTAAATACATCAGACAGACAGAATTTATTTACTTCTCACAATAACCCAGCCCTTGACTCACCATGGACCAGGCCCAGCTCAACACAGCTGTGTCTGGACCTTCACAAAAAGTCTGACTCCACAGAGAGAGGCTGCTCCTTCTTCAGTGGCTTTCCAAGGACTTTCCTCCCTATCAGGAGGAGAACCAGCAAGCAGCAATTCTAAAAGCTTTTTTTAAAAAAACCCTTTTTTATTTATACACCTATTGAGATACATAGTGATTTAAGATCAGCCACTGGACACAATCAGACACCTCTGCTGCATTTATTTCAGCTGCTAAGTTCAAGTTTGCATATTTGCAGTCCTCTTCTAAACACACTTTGCACCTCAGTGTCCTGGAGGCACATATAATGTGTGCAGGTTGATTAAGTCAGTGAATAACATAACCCAGTGCATAATTAAATTGCTAGACTTGATTCTCTTTCATTCATGCTCTTAACAGTTTCACATGACAAACAGTCCACATCCAAGCTATGCTGATAGAACAAGTACCATACGTTCTAATTAGACCACTTTATTAAATCTAATTGTGTTCCTCAGTACGTCTGTGCAGGTTGCACAGGCTTCCATGTAAACTGCACAAATAATGATAAAATCACAATAAAGCTCTTCCAATCATTAGATTCCAAGAAGTGTTATCTGAGAGGTAAGTCCCATTCCTCCCATTTGAGTGATAAGGAAATTGAGACCACAGAAAACCTCAGAGAAATCATGTGTTAGTCACCTAACAGTCAAATTAAAAGAATTCGGCCTCTCTGGTCCTGCTCTAGAGGACAAAGTTTGATCTAATTTATCAGGTATTGCCCATAAAGCAAACAAAGAAGCATGTGTTCCAGCAGAAGCCCCCATCCTTCACCCCTCCATCACCATCACTGCTGCCCAGCATTGTGATGGGAACAATCAGGAGCACATAATCTTACAGCTGCTCCATTGTCAAAGTGACACGTTCGCAGAAGGATTTACAGACCTGTTTGCTTATGGAATAAAAGTCTGCATGTTCCTCCCCTGCACAGGAGCCACACACACCACAGAGAAAGCTGCTCCCTGAAAGCTGTGCTGAACTCAGGAACATTGTTAAGGTATCTGTGACTATTAAGGTTTGCTGCTTTCTTTAAAACAAAATCAAAACTGACAATGAATACACAGTTGCCAGTACGTACAGACACAATGAGGGGCTCCCGGGGCAGCTGTGTGGAGAGCTTGGGCAGCTCTTCAAAACAGTGCTGTGAAAAAGGAGAACTGGACACATTCACTTAACCTTTGCACAAAATTGAACATTTGCCTCCCCAAGTCAAATCCTGGCCCCAGCAATGCCAGTAAGTGTTTTGCTAATAATGGAAATTGTGTGAAGATTTTAATTCAGATTCTACTTCCAAATTTATTTAAAGAAAGATTTATCTTGTGAGTAGTTGAGTTGATTGAGGCAGGCAGATTTGCAGCTTTCTGCATGCACAGCACCAGCAGAAAAGCTTTCCTTAAAATCATGGTGCTCTACTTTTTGGGTAGTTTAGGTGCTATGTTGTTGTGGAACCACATGAAGCTGAAGATGACACCCATTGTCTTCGGGAAAGTCTCATCATAAGCAAACTTCATGGATTCTCCTAAAGGGATTTCCACAACTTCAATCAGCTCTCCTTCTTCAGGCTGGCCACCTCCTCCACTGGTTCTCATCTGGTCGTTTACTTCTGCATAAAACAACGTCTGCCTAGAACCTGTCACACCAACGCCAGACCTGGAAAAAGCAGAGAGGAAACTCTGTTTTAGATAGAAAGAAGGCAGCAAGGAGCTAGGAATGGAATCTTGGGTCCTTAATGTGTGAGACAGAAATTGATTGAGACAGAAATTGACTGCAACTTCCATGCAGAAATACCAACACTTTTGAATACAGTTCCACATAAAATAGATCCGTCTTCAAATCTATTCTTTGGAAATATGTGAATTTGGGAGAAAATAAAAAAAGAGAAAATATTTTAGTATTGGTGAACTGTTGTTCTACACACACTGAAGCCAACAGAAGTTGTTTCAGCTGACCTCAGGGAGAGCAGAACTGCAGGATGACTCACAGAGATGCACAAACAAGTGGAAGAAGCTCCCCAGTATATCTGTGTGCTGTCGTGCTACATTTGCTTGCCTGTTTTTACACAAATATTTAGACTTTTTACTCTTAAGAGGATTATGTCCATTCACAGATGGAGTCCTCCACTCATGGACTGGATAGGTAAAGAAGGGAAAGGCAGTCTGAGACTCTCTCTCTATCCTTCCTGAACTTTAGCCTTGACCCAAATGGACCACTGTAAGCACGCACATGTCCAAAGTAATTCAGTCTCCCTGCTAAATTTGCTTCAGTGGATTTAGTTGAGGATATTTTAGATTATGTAGTCTTTCTTCAGCTAGACTGCTTGCTGTGTATTATACTTCTTATTTGTTAATCCTCTATTTCCTTAGGACTATTTAATTTAGGTATTATTAAATAAGGGATAAGTACTTAATCCACTCATTTAGTCCTTCCAAGAAAATATTCACATTGTAATCGCAATTTCTTCATTTCACATGATTACAAGCGACTTTTCACATTAAATCTGGATCCAAAGTTCACTGAAACTATGAATGAGGCATTAGGGCAAGATGAAAAATTAGCTTCAATATGATTACATATACAGAGGATTCTCAGATTTGTAGCAGTGTTATGATCTTAAGAGTGTATATCCAGATTTACCCAACCATTAGTCAACCAAATCATTCAGTTAATCCAGCACACATCACACCCCATAGCAGGAATTAATCATTTGTCTATCAGTTTTCTAAGAACACTGCCAATTATTTTGTTTGGGGAATTAATAGTGACTACTGAAGTTGGTTCCTAATAGTGACTATTGAAATTGGTTTCTCACATCAATATACTCTTTTTACAAATACTGAATAGGGAGTGAACCAGTGAATTTTTTTCCTAAAATTACTTCTGATGCATTCTGTGACTTTGAACAAAATGTGTCATCCCTCCAAGATAATTCCTGTCCATCTATGAAAAGAAACTTAACCATCTTTGGCATTTTCAGGAACTCTGAAAGTTGATATTGGACCACTTTTTTTCTGTGCTCATCACTTTATTTCAATGTTAGGACTGGGGTTTTTGATCCATGTTTCAACCAACTGTAAAATTTGCAAGATGAAGGATGCAATTTGCTGCTTTGCCACAGGTTCTATGAAAAACACAGGTCTGTGTATAATATATTTAATGTCCTGTTATTTATGAGTGTCAAGTCTGACACCTTCCTCTGGGGTGCCCCACCTGGAGAATGAAAATGATCCCAACCTGAGTATTTCCATGTCCACTTGACATTATATAAAGGTTATATACAAACCCAGCAAATTTATATATGAAGTACTTCTATAAGAACATTCTGGCTTGATTATTTACAACATAATCTCCTTCTGTAGCACCTGTGACAATTTCCTTATGAAATAGCTACAGCTGTGGAAATCAGTTCACTTTCCACACATCTTTTCTCTAAAGTAAAGGAAAACCAATTCCCAAGGTGCTACACTGTAAGACTCAGGTTCTTGCCACCCCAGCTCAAATAGTGATACTATGGTGATTTCCATAGGGTGTAATTTCTTTGCACTTATTCATATGACAATCTCTTGTTATGAACTAAATACATCAAGAGTAGCTACTACACTTAATATACCTGAAAAGATTAAAGTCCTGGATATCAAGGTCTTTCCTCTGTTATGATGCCCAAGGTTTTGCTATTTCTTCACATCTATTGGCATATAATTAACCACAGAAACTAACAGAAATTTGTAACAACACATATTCAAAGGAGGACATACCCACATGATCATTTTCTCTTACTCGATTACCTAACTTACTCTTCTCTGGCACAACTTTGCCACAAGATATTAGTTACAAAGTAATAAAATCTTCCAAATGAGATGTAAATAAAATTAAAGAACACTGGTATTACTAAGTGATACTCATTACATTCTATTCTACTCTTTCCTTCCCAAACCAGCAAATCTAACATTCCTAAGCCTACCTAGAATCCCTTCACTGTTTGGATGGTGACTTTGCAGACTGTTGTGGGATGTTATTTATAACATATTCCCTGCTTGAATTTGTTGTCTAATCTCCCACAGGGAGTTGACAGCTCCTCCCGATTTGAGGATACTAAACTGGGAGGAGCTGTTGACTCCCTCGAGGGCAGAGGGGCCCTGCAGAGAGACCTCAATGAATTAAGAGATGGGCAATCACCAACCACAAGGACTTTAACAAAGGCAAGTGCTGGATTCTGTCTGCCACATCCTCAGGAGGTGCAGCAGGGGGACAGAGTCATCTCTTCACTCCTGTGGCCAGTGAACCCCAGGAAACAGCATGAAGCTGAGCCAGGAGAGGTTTAGGTTGGATGTCAGAAAAAGGTTCTTCACCCAGAGGGTGTGTGGGCACTGGAACAGCTCCCCAGGGCAGTGGTCACAGGCCCCAGCCTGACAGAGTTCAAGTTTGGACAATGCTCTCAGGCACAGGGTGGGACCCTTGGAGTGTCCTGTCCAGGGTCAGGAGCTGGACTCAATGATCCTTGTGGGGCCCTTCCAACTCAGTATATTCCATTAGTCTCTGATTCTAAAAGACCATTTCAATGGTTTCAGAAATAAGTTGAAAGATATAGAAATATACTTTAATTCTTAAAAGAGGCAAATATCCTACCTTTTTTAAATTGATATTTCACTCTCTAAATGCTGTGGCTTACACTGCCAGTTGATCATTTTTGCATAGATCCACATGGACTGCCCTTTGCTAAATTAAATATTCTCCAGTATTGCTTACTGCTGTCTTTCACAACATTTCCAGACTGCTAATGTATCCTGCTTGTCCTTAGAAAATTGCACAAAAATCAATGCTATTCACATTTTGTCTGTCTTAGTACTTTTGGCTTTTATAGAAATCAGAAGTTAGGTTTGTTGCTTTGGAGCTTTTCTGGTTGAAGAAATGAAGTGTTTTTTCATATAACCTTGCAAAACATCATACATTTCAGTGATTTTTGGGCACTGGGGCAGAGGAGGAAGAGAGCAGAGAGGGAGAAGGTGGGTCTGACTGGTGAATAGGCTACAGGAAATACTATGTTTGCAGTGTGCTTTCAGGTTTTATCTGTCACTAGGAATTTCCTCTGCTTTTGCACAATTACCTGCACTTTCTGAGTATGCTGTTTAAGGAATTTTGATGTGCCTTTAATCTTATTTATGCTCCTCTTTCTGCTACCATCTTCTCTCCCACATCTGTGACACACACCTTTCCTCACCCCAGTATTTCCCACTAGAAATAAAACACTTTTGCCGTGGTCTGAAATGAGTCACCTATTAACAGATTACAGCTATATCCATTAGCCTTGCATCTGTGGAAATCACAGGGGTCAGCACACCCGAACTGCAAGTGATGAGTTCCAGCCTGGGAAAGCCACCTTGCTGACCAAGGTGCCTTCCTGCGACAAGAGAGCCTTGGCTGGGGGAGGGCGAGCAGCTCTGAGCTCAGCCCCAGCCTTGGCAGACTCCAGGCTTTGGTGCCAGCCCAGGGTTCAGCACCGTGCTGCCCAAACCCAGCGTGGCTCACACTGACCCACACCTACTGAGCCTGGCCTGACCTTAGCTAACTGTTCCAGCTGTATTCTGATGTGTCTGCACGGGCCTTGGCTTATTTGCCACTGGGGGACAAAGGCAAATGATCTCCACAAAGCACAGCTCGGTTTTTCTCGCCTCTTTATCGTGAGGATCGGGTTCCTCCGAGGAGTTCATGGTCGTTCCAATTAACAGCTACAGGGCTGACAAATTCTCCTTGTCAAGTCATTAGGGCTTAAGCTCACAAGCCCTGTAATTTCAACAGAGATTTTTAAACCCCAAAACTCTATTAGCACCACACTTTCTGCATTGCTTCAGACAGTCAGAAACCTTCATTACCTTTGACAGCAGCAAGTCTAGGAATGTAAGCATGTCAGAGTAAGGATACCAAAGTCATATGGTTTTCATCACAATAGTAACTTATATATAAGTTTAACACATCAAAACAAGATTGTATGCCGCCTTCCCATATTTCATTTTGAATAAAACACTCCAAGAGTGAGATTAAATCATGCTATGGCTTTTAAAGCCCTGGGCAACACACTTTTAGGCAACGCCACACCAGAGAAGGAGCTTCTGCAGAATGACTGCGAAATGACTGAGGCACTTCTCACCTCCTGCCCAGGGTGGGCCTGGCTGGCAGCACGAGGCTGTAATTACAATATTTCCATCTACTTCCTCCTCACGCCACGGGAAACACAGGAGGCAGATTGTCCCTCCAATCCGTGTTTGAAACACGGCAATAGCAGCTTCGTTTAACTCTTTGTTAAAGTCTTTGTTTAACTCTTCCCTTTCATCAAATGCATCACACGAAACAGAGCTCACAAAATGGGACTTTTCACTTGCCCTAAGTTCATGAGCATAAAGACACAGTACATACACTTTTAATCAGAAGTGGGAAGCAGTATCTTATGGCTTAAAAAAAAGGTTTATTAGTGTCTGAAATCACCAGTGAGATTGAGTTTGCAATCAGTGAGTTTTTTCTTCACAATAGGCGTGCATGCACGTGTGCATTTCCACACGTTGGTAATCAGGGCCAAGATTCAAAGCTTCTGCTTCAGATCAGCTTCGCCTTTTTCTCATGTCTGGGTGCTCTCCTATGCCAACCAATTATTTCATTCATAAGTATAATGTTTGTAAATATTATATTTTTAATCTGAAGAAATAAGCATGTATGAGAATATAAACAGTATTTTATACTCTACTCCTCTGCTGCAACATAGGGAAAAATAAATGGACTTATCCTCATGAAAACTTTTTCCTTATTACTTTAGTTCAGATTTCTGATAGACAGCAATTAAAAGCTACATTTCTCACAATGTGTTAATATTAAAAAAATACAAAATCTATAAACAATCAACATTCTTATCAACACAGAAATGTTTTAATCTTACATAGTTAATGTGCAAACTCCTAAAAGCAATATATCCTTTTATAAGACATAAGCCATCTGGATGCAGAATTTGTATACAGAGTGAATACATAATTCGTGTTTACAAATAAATGTGACACAAATCTCTGTTATTTATGCTCAAATCAAGATCCAGTTAGGCATGCAACATGTAAACTGATGATCAGTGACATGCAGCTCCCATTGTCACTCCTTAGGACCTTTGTACAGTTCTGACATTATAAGCAGCAGGTGCAGGGAAAAAAGCACAGAAGTAATTAACATAAAATTATATTACATTATGCCATCCCCCAACAGGTGTACTAGCAGGTGATCTTTCTAATTATAATGCACTCCAACATTTTCAGGGCTATTATTCCTTCTACATAAAAACCTGTGAATACAAACCATTTTTACCTCATTGCACAGAGGCTAAAAGCCATGGCACAGTAATTGGAACATCCAATATTAATTCTCTGAATGCTCTTCTTGTACACTTTGGGAAAAAAAATCAAATGTAGGAAGATTAAAGTAAGTACCTATTTTAATACAGTCAGTCCTTTAAACTAATCCATCTGATTTCTTTGCAGTGGGGCTGAGAACCTACAGCTCTTATTGCATCCCCTTGGTCAGGGCCAAGAGTTTTTTACAGCCTCTGGGGGAAAATAAAGATATAAAGAAGGGAAAAGGAAGTTGAACCAGAAGCTCTGGTTCAACTCTACCCTGATGTTCTGAGTTGTTATTGAAGTCCAATTAATTTAAAAAATATTCTTCAAGACAACATTTTCAAGAGCTAAAAGAAAATACTTTGAAATAGCAACAATCACATCAACGACAACTTATTCCCCTGCCCCTGTTTTATAAGGAAACCAGTCTCAAGGCAGATAGCTGGAAGCACTTCAGCCTAAGAAACTAACTCACAGCTGAATTTCAGCACATAGGATTCAATCAGAAAACTGCTGGGATACCATGACAGATAGAAAAATTGTTGTATCTGGTACACGAGTAAGTCCAAGGTAAGATGTTCACTTAAAACATTTTACATTTGTGAAAAAAAAGTTTCAATCCCCAAACATTAAGGGAAGCTCACAGATTTCTTTTAGAGCTTTTATAAATGTTGAATTTAACTGCAACCTTTAACCTTCATAATTTATAGTTTATAATTATAATTCCATATAGACATAGTTTATAATGATAGTTCCATAGGATTAGCTTCATTCTGTTATTTTATTAATGAACCAGGGAATTCCTTTACAGCCCTCACATCAACCACCTATGTTATTTTTGACTGATGCCATACATACAACTGACAAGAACTCAGGACACCAGCAGCCACCAAAACTTCCTGGGAGTCTCCAAAAGTGAATTAGCTGCTGCCATAATTTAAACCAACCTGAACACCAAAATGAACTTACTGAATGCCAGGCACAAAAGTAGAAATTTGTGCAGCAATGAGACTAAACTCACACACAGGCTGCAAACAATACAGATTCTTTTCAGAATGATCCCTCTTCTTGTCTACACAGCAACATGAATCATCTGCATTTCAATTCACCTCCTGTCTGGCATTTTCCTATAATAGGAACAGATATTTCTGATTTTCAAAGTGTGATTCCTCTGTCCTCCTCCAGTCAAGTTCCTCTAAATATGTTTGTGTTTCTCATTATCTGCCCCCAACACAGCCTCCTTCACTCACCCACACCATACTGTCCTCCTGCTGCTGGAACAATTTGTTCCAAAGACTTACTCAAATGGTGTAAATTCCCCAACTCCTGGCTTCCTTCCTGATTCCTCATTGACTCCACAGCTCCTCGTGGATCATTCAAGGTAATTAAGTCTGAGATTTGCTTAATTCAGTGTCTGACTTCTATGTGATGAGTATTAAGTCACTGGAGCTTTGACAGAGCCCAATAAGGTGTTCCAGGGGGTTACCTGCATGTGTATGAATTACCTGTGGCAGTCCTGGGGTCACACTTCCCAGGTTAGCTGAGCTGAGAAGCACTAAAAAAAAAATCCCCCCAAACCACTGTTACAGGCCCTGATAATAAATTAGGAAAATCCCTGCTATCTTCAGATTACCTCCAACCTATACAGTTCCCACTGCTTGAGAACAGAGCAAAGCTGAATACAGTCTAAGTATTTTCCTCATTTCCTTACAGAGAGTTCTTCTCCAACGTGATGAATGTACTTTCCCCAGGTCCATTTAGTTCTCAGCCTATGATTTTTCTCTGCATTGTTTCTTCATCTTTTTTTTCCTCTTTTTCCACTCAAGGTTTTCATATTCAATTTTTCCCCAGTCTAAGTTCTCCCTATGGACTGTCCATGGTCCATCTTTCTTAATCCATTAGGCACCGAACTGTATTGACCTCCCTAGCCAAAACCATTTCTCCCCTTACATTTGATGTGTCTTTGACTTTTCATGTCCTTCTGTCAGGTCTAGTTCAACTCCTGCTTTTATCCCAGGCAGGCAATTTCCTTCTCCTGACCACGATTCCAGAAAGGGGTGTCATCAGGAATACAACTCCCTGCTTTCAGATCAAAGGCTGTGATGACACAGAACACAGACAGGAGGTGAGTGACAATGCAGAATCATGGAATATTCTGAGTTGGAAGGGACCCACAAGGATCATCAGGTTCAATTCCTAGTTTTGAGACAGGGGAGGCATTGTGGAAGATAAATTATATCAATAATTTAATGCTTCTGCCAAAAAGGCAAACAACAAACTCCAGTGTATAAAGAAAGATCTGTGAGACGTGGGGAGATAATGCTTCCACTCTACCCAGGAAAGCCCCCACTGTGCTGTGCTGTGCTTCACTTTGGGCACTAAATTTTTAAGAAATATGCAGACCAGATGGAGAGAAGGCAGAGGACAGCAGAAGGAATTATAAGATATCTAAAAAACATTATCTGAAGAGAAAGACTATATCAACTAAAATAGTTTTGCACAGGCAAAAATAAAATAAAGGGAACATGTTTTAACAAATAGGTGGAAGGTGCAAAAGTCCTTCATGTCCACTGGGAAAAGAGTAGTAAGTGTCAGTCTTGACACAAAGAGAGGGAAATTTAGGCAAGACATAAAGGAAAAGTTGCTTCTGGTACAGACAGATAAGACACTTAAGACAGAATGCCCAAACTCTCCAAGAGAAACCATGGAATGATCAGATTTGAGAGAAAGCACAGATGCACATTTGTCACAACTGGTGCCAGTCCAGCTGAGGCTGATCTTTGGAAGAGGAGCCATCCAGAGAGAGCCCCCCAACACTGACCTGAGGCACTGGATCAAGAAATAATGCAGAGCAACCATTACACAGATTGCTGGGATGGGAGGTAAGAGTAGAAGTGCAGGATGCATTGCAATTGTAATGGCATGGATATGCCCACATGCAATGCTTTATGCCTTTATGCCTGTGCTTTGTATTGACAGTCATAGCATGAAACAGCAGCATAAACCACTTGGAAAAACCTGCTACACTTGGAAAAAGCCCAGGAACTCTTACATGTAGTATAGCCATTACAGAAAAAATGTCATTAGGAGACCATAAATGAACAGGTTACTTCCTGTCTTTGCATCAAATCCTCAAGGATCAGAAAGATATGCCAGTCCTTGGCTGGAGGAAAACAGGACACTCCTGCTAGGAATACCAAAACATTTGCAATAAAATCCTAATAATAGAGAGTGGAAATCAAACAAAAAAAAAAAGTAAAATATAATCTTTGAGGCTTCAACCTTTCATATTAATTTAAAAATGTAAAAATTACACTGGCCCTTCTGACTTCAGCAAGGATCTCCATGGGCAGAAAGCTGTGTCCACATGGACAATGGAGGATTATGAGCTCTTTGCAACGGTGTCAACAAAGAAAACCCCAATTGCATACACTCTTCACAACTTAAAAAAAAAAAAAGGCAACTGAACAAACAACCACCTGTAACATACAAAAACATGAAGACATTTATCAACACCAAAGCACAGAGAGTTTTAGGCAGATATAAATCATTAATATTGAGTTAAACTTCTACACTAAATCTAAACCTTCTCAAGGATTTGTATCCTACTTTTCCTCTTTTGCATTTGTATGCATAGGAACATATACATATGTATACATCTGCATGCAGCAGCCTGTCAGTGTCACCCAACCTATGAAATTCTATAGACAGCTTTTGCTCATAAATCTGGAAGACACTTTTTCTTTCAGTAGAACAAACCCCTAATCTGGTTTCAATGAGTTGTAAAAGACAGCTCCTGTGATTCACCCCCTCCCCTCAACAGAAGCACTGCTTGTTAATCCAGCAGGAAATAACATTTGCCAGGATTGACAGCTGTGGATTTGTATTCAATTCCCAAATTAAAAACCAATGACAGTGCTTAGTTCAAACAAGATGTCAAGTAAAATAAAGAAAGTAAAAAACCTGCTGCTTTCTCTGTAACATACAAACATACATACATTTTGGGTAACAATACTAAAATCTAGGAATGAGATATAATAGGATTAAAGCTGTGTGCAAAGTTTCTCTTCAGAGTTTTTTTTTTTTACCAGCAACTTACATTTTGTATTTTTCCACTTACATATTAATTTTTCCCTTTACTCCTAATAAATGTTTTAAAATATGTTAAAAACTATTTCAATAACTATTTGAAACCCTGCAAAAATACAATGTAATAATTTTCACAGTCAAATCATCAAAATCTTCATATGTAACAGTAATTATTGTCCAATTCAAAGAAGCTTTAATTACAGACCAAATATTATGAAGAGATCTAACACCACAGGTTCTCATGCTTCTGCAAAACCATATTCAAGGTTAATCAGACAGCATCTTGGGCAGTTTCTATTGTTAATAGAAAATTATAATAAGAATAAATAATAATAATAATAAAATAATAAGAATCAAAGATGGAAAACATGCAGTATAGTAAAGATGGGCTATTTTCTAGTGCTGTAACAAACTGCTCTGAAGAGCTCAATGCACCTTTTCCCTGTTCTAACAGTCTTTGGAATAAGTCACAATAGTATGATTCTTCCTGGGAATTCAATCCCATAATTATAATATTGATTATATATTGCTAATTCCTTACATTTCTGTAAATACTCCTCTCACTTGCTAAAAATTCTTGTACCGTCAGATGTCCATGTTCCTCCTTTAAGCAACACACTGCTTAAACAAGGCAAGAGGGACCATTCAGGCTCCTTGAGCAATCTGTGAAACAACGAAATGCAAAGTGCTGTAACTTGCTGCTACCTACCTGTAAGAAGTGATCCTCCTGAGGTCTGCAATGGGAACACGATAGCCACACTCTTCCAAGACTTCCTCACAAGCAATTTCTTCCAAAGAAAGGCCTGGCTTGTCCACAATGCCAGCACAGAGTTCATAGGTCACTCCAACCACAGCAGGTAAGGGATTCTCCAGGGAAGCAGAGCTCTCCTTGTCCTGATTCTGAAAGACTTGAGGATGATGCCTTTCTACTTCACACATGTAAACAGCTTAAAAAAAAAACCCAAAAGAAAAAAGAAAAAGAAACAAGGGGCAGTATGTTAGTCTCTTCATACTAAATATTAAAAAAGGGTGGTAGACAAATTTTGCCTGTGAATTAACAACCATGAGAGTACTTGAGAATAACAAGGAATTCAGCTGTGTTATCTGTTAAAATAATGACACACAAAACTGGAATTTTAAAGAACAAAGGTTCTCTTGCCATGTCCATAAAATTATTCTTTAAACTCACTTGTACTTACATCATCTGAAATGAATTCATGCACACCTTAAAATAAATAAAATTTGAAAAAAGAAGCTAGTTCATCCAAGAAATCTAAGTGCCAGAAGCACCATGCAGCTTCCATTTGCTGGGCAATGTGGATATTGGGATTTCATTTAAACTATGCAGTTATCTTGAAGGGAAGTTGGGTTGCACATAAAGTACCATGTGCACAATGATGAGTCTTTCAGCCTGTCAACTCAGCTGTTGTTTAGAAAGAGTATGAAAAGCATGTATGTTTGTTTGAAAAAAAAAAAAATCCTCTTTTGAACATACAGTTCCTTGCAGATTCCTGTGTGGAGTCTGAAAAAAACTTCTTGAACTAATCTACAAACAGCTGCCACTGTAATGCACTCCTAAAGAAGGTGCAAATGTCAGAATTTAGTCCTTATTTAAGCAAAACTTCTCACTGATGTCCACAGAAATTTTGCCTGATTGAGAACTGGATGTCAACACACAAAGAATCCCTACTGACAGACAACTCCAGATCATTTTAATATACAGGCATAATTCCACTTGCTTTTTCTTGAAATCTCCTTATGTCTATACCCTTGCTTTTCATGAAAGGTTTCCAAGAGAGTGTTATAAACCACCCTGAATAAAACTATTTTAAACTTTGAACCTATTTTTATTCCATTAAAATATTTTACCTGCATATTTCACATACACATAACATGGTTTTCAAATTAGTTTCTCTTTTATTTCCCGTTCTAAATCTTGCAGAATTTATATGTAAGAACTCAGGTGTAATAGGCAACTTTTTGTCTTTCCAGGTACTGTAGCTTGGTATTTTTTTAAAAAAAAATGTCTAGAAAATGTTGTTGCATAACAGTGAAGTACCACAGAGATGTCTTAAGCACTTGGTCTCTAAGGCAGAGTCTACACCACAGAAATTTGTGCCTGGGCTCTTTATGCAGTGCTCGTTTTGACACCTTAGAAATGGAGAATAACAAGATCTGCACTTGAAAGGGAAATGTCCAGATCAGTTCAATATCCAAAATCTAATCTTTCTCCAGAAGTTAAAACTTTTAAAGCTGCTAGTCTTAGGTATATCCAGGTCTTTGAGATTTAAACAGGTACGGATTGGAGTTTCCATTTCTTGCTTGAGAGATATGACTTAGAGCTCAGTCTTCTTTTTAAAGCGCAGCATGAAGCCAGGAAAAAGAAAATATATTCCCTGCCAGCTCTAAGGGACAGCTCCTTGAAGGGTGTCTATTGTCATTATTCCAAAAACTTCTAAAAGCTAGGAAAATTATCATAAATGACAACCACATCCAAGATTTCTCTGAGACAAGCCAAATCTTCTGAAAGCTTTATTTCTTTTTTAGTACCGACATACCCACATCAGATAATTAAAAAAGGAATAACACATGCATCCCATTAAAGGCTTTGGGCACTAAAGCAGGGTGCAGGTAAGAGTGTGGGGTACAGCAATATGAAACTGTGACATATGAGTGTTATAAGTCTTCTGTATCCCTGAAACCCATCCTGTCATCCCACCAGGCACCTGCCATTCTCCTACTCCCTCAGCACAACTGGGCTCCACGTAGATCAAAACCTACATTCCCAGAAGGACCTACTCCAGCAGTCCTCTTCAGAGCAAAGCCCTGTGATATGCCCACACTTCAAGCCCAGGAACAGTTTTTCTCTGTAGATAAGGAAGAAAAGAAGCAGTACCAGCCACTTCTGTAAGAGCCCAAATATTAGAGCATTCACCAAGGAGTCTGATTATGAATTTAATATCACCTGGCTTGCAAAGGTTCAAACTAAATTTATCTCTCACAGAGAAGCAAAGCCTAGAAAGCCAAGCTGCCTGCTAATATCAGGGAACAGAAAATCTCCTGTAACTCTCTTGAAGGTACAAAACTGACTGAACAAGTCTGGATGGAAAAGCAGTGTGTGACCTACTGGCTAAGGCACACTCTTCAGAGGGAAACCTGTGACCCTCCTCTTCCTCACCACAGGTTGTCAGCTTATTGCAAATCCACACAGAGTTTGGCAAGCAGAATCCAGAAGCCCCAGCACAGTCACCCACCCATGTGTCCCATGTCCCTTGTCCCCTTGGCCAAGACTGCTGGGCAGTCTCCCCCACTGCCAGATGGACACGGCCATGAGCAGCACAGTGAGGAATCAACCTGTGCCAGGGGAGCTTCTGGCTGCACATCAGGAGGAATGACCACAGAAAGGCTTGTCAGCTTTGGAAAAGGCTTCCCAAGGAACTGGTGGAATCCACAGCTGGACTAATTATCCTGGAGCCACTCAGCTGTAAGAAAGTTCCCACTCAGAGTGGAAACTCCAGTAGAATTGATGTTCTCACCTTCCTTTTGGTACCATGGGACAAAGGATAGATGGTTCAACCAAACGGGGCAAGTAAGATCACTGCTGTTATTAAAAGCAGCCATTGTAGGTGACACACACAGTGACTTAGTTTGTTATCCCCAAACAGAAGAAAACAACAGTAGGGATAAGGACCCAGTGGGGTTTGGCTGTCTGGGAGGTGCTGGCTCCTCTCTAAACTTCTGACTGCACTGGTGTTTTGTACCTCCTGAAAGGGAACACGGCTTATGATTCAAATCTTTGATACTGTTTAAGTCAGTGGAAAAACAAACATCACGACCCATTGAAAGGTCATTATACTTACAGTGAATAAACCACAGTATATGTTCATAGGTCCCAACCCTAGCAACATATAATTTTATAATATTTGAAAATGTGTGGTCAATTACCTACCAAAATAAGCATTGACCGATACCTTTGCAAATTAGTCATGGGTGAGGAACATATACAGAGATGCATGTTTATCTTTCTTCTCTCTGCTCCTCCCAAACGTGTGATTTCATGACCATTCAAGATGATCTAAGCCCAGAGCACACACTGTTTGTCTCACTGGTTGTGTGCTTCTGCCACCCTGAAGTCAGCATGAACTCCTTCAGCTCCCTGATCCTTGAAACCTCCTGTCTGTCCATTCTGCTGTGGCTGCATGCGGGCTGCTGCTGCCAAAGGGAATGGGGTGGGAATGTACAGGCAGGGAGGGATGAGGGCCTTCACCAGCAGCACAGGCATCAGTGGGAAAGCTGCTCCTGCCAGCACAGCCAAGGGAAAGGCAGCACACACGGCACCAGCACACACCCACCAGCACACATACATGGTACCAGCACACACCCACCAGCACACATACATGGTACCAGCACACACCCACCAGCACACATACATGGTACCAGCACACACCCACCAGCACACATACATGGTACCAGCACACACCCACCAGCACACATACATGGTACCAGCACACACCCACCAGCACACATACATGGTACCAGCACACACCCACCAGCACACATACATGGTACCAGCACACACCCACCAGCACACATACATGGTACCAGCACACACCCACCAGCACACATACATGGTACCAGCACACACCCACCAGCACACATACATGGTACCAGCACACACCCACCAGCACACATACATGGTACCAGCACACACCCACCAGCACACATACATGGTACCAGCACACACCCACCAGCACACATACATGGTACCAGCACACACCCACCAGCACACATACATGGTACCAGCACACACCCACCAGCACACATACATGGTACCAGCACACACCCACCAGCACACATACATGGTACCAGCACACACCCACCAGCACACATACATGGTACCAGCACACACCCACCAGCACACATACATGGTACCAGCACACACCCACCAGCACACATACATGGTACCAGCACACACCCACCAGCACACATACATGGTACCAGCACACACCCACCAGCACACATACATGGTACCAGCACACACCCACCAACACACATGGCACCAGCACACACATGGTACCAGCACCCGTGCAGGGGATGTGCCTGGAGAGCGAGCAGCAGCTCTTCCCTCCCAGTAACCAGTGATCGCCTTCCTGGGGGGACCTGGTAGATCTGGCAATGAGAAAAGCCTCAGCCTTTGTCTTTGCTTTGTGGAACAGGCACCAGGGCAGACAGTAACCATGGAATGGAGATATAAATACAGGGACCTGAGTAATGGCAGGGCATGGCTGTGAGCACTGAACTGCTGTGGGGTGTCTGACTGACCACTGGCCTAAGGCCAGGTGTCTGAGCAGCCCCAGCCTCTGGAATGGTTTAACTCCAGTCCTTTGAGGCTGATTTGACACTTCCATAGAGATAATGCAATGAATGTGTTGCTGCTCAGTACATACATATATATGCATACATGAAGGCTTCTCCCCAAGACTGCCTCAAAGAAAGCAGGAGCTATGGGAGCCATTTACTCACTGGCAAATAAAAGACAGTGGATCAGTGATGAACAACCAACCAAACACTTTATACAAGTCAATTAGCACTTGATGAGAAGGATGCACTCCCAGTGTAACAGTGCTGCACAGCACTGGAGAGGCTGTAATCACTGTCAGGAAGAAAGGGCAGTGTGACACTACCCTACAAAGTTTTCTATAAAGTCTACCATGAGCAGTCTTGAAATGGTCTCTTAGCAACAGTCAGTGAAATACTTTGTCATTTCTTTTAATTAACATGCAGCGAATATGCATTTTGTTTTTAACTTCCAGAAAGTAATATTGCTTTGGGTTAAAATAACTGATAAAAAAACTCAGAAAAAATGTATATTGACCTAAATTCATAATAACTGGTAAAATGAAGCTGTCCACATACTGATGAAAAAGTATCCTGGATCTCCCTCATTTTAAATTGCCAAACATACAATGCACAATAAGACGGTACAAAAAAAGGGAATATTTAAGACAAAACAAAACAAAAAGGAAAATACTGTGCTTCTGTACAAGTAGGTCAAGAAGGAACTTCAAATTATAGCAATTTCTTGCACAATCATTGTAGAACTGTTTGTAATTTCATCCAAAAGAGGAAAATAAACAGCCCAAAAGCAGAATGTAAGACTACCCTAATCATTCGTTTCATCCGTAATGGAAATTTCCCTGGTTAGAAATTCTGACTGACTGAAAAGGATGGGCTTTCATACAAAGAAACAGAATATAGAACAGAGATTTTTTTATCACTACAGATGCACCAACTTTTAACTGCTAAACCCTTAAAAGCTTGCTTCACTAGAGAGCAAAAGTAAACCTAAAAAAGAGGATTACCTGGGCGGAACTGCTTCACCACAACAAAGCACTGCCGAGAAGTATTAAAGATCAGGATTGACACACTGAGGAGGAAGATAAAAAAAAAACCAAAAGATCAATGCTTTATGAAGGATTAATGCAGAACTATTAAACTTACATCTTGTGAATTTAATTTCAACTATATAAATACATGTAAGATTTATTATTAAGGTTGCAACACAACAAGGTCCTTGTCCAAAATCCACCTAGAGGGATAGATAATGGGTCATGTTCCCAAAGCCCATGACAATTTTGCTCAAAATTAAGTCCCTTTTGTCTCCTGGCATGCAAAATAAGAACCAATCAATTCCTTCTTCCCAACAGGAACACCACTACCACCCCCTCTTCCAGTCTAAGAACATTGGTACTAGATAGCAAAAAAATCCTTACAAATAAAAACATTTCACCCCCCTTTTATCAGTCTCAAATTAGGAAGTCAAAACCTAAGGCACAGTCTAGTCTCATTCAGAGCCAGTGACTTTTGTATAAGCACACAGCATCTTCTATCTGTAGCTGCTTGCTGAGCTCAGGTTTCAAAACAGACAAACTGACACCATCTAAGTCAAATTTTGCACAAATTTAAACCAGTAGCTTCGACTGCTACATTCAGTGGTTCTTTGGTGCTCGCAATACATGACATGGAGACACCTGACAGGCTGAGTATTTGGACATGCTCCTGATGTGTAGAGTACTGATGTCCTCTAACTCACTCTCAGGTTTTACTAGTTTAAGAAAATGCAGACACAAGTTTTTCTCCTGAGCTGGTAGCCCACTGCCACCTGAAAAAACAAGTGTATATTTTGCTCATTACCATGGCAGCATTCTCTCATTTGTTCTGCCTCACTGTATGCAATCGAGACGTTAATTCATTATTCTATGAATTCTACAATAGATTGGACTCACAATGGCATATTTGCAGGGTTGAGTCAAACTTTCAACTTTCCTTGTGAAAGAGCTGTATATTTATTTTCACTATTTGATTTAATAATGAAGTCTCAATCTGCCAAAGAAAATGCTATCTGATGATTATTAAAAATAATGTTAATGTTTATTATAATAATATATTAAAACCAAAACAGAAGGGAGAAGTCCAGATGTTAGTATTTATATTCATACTTGCTATTTTCAAAGACCTGAACTGCATATTGATGGCTTCCTGCCCTGGGAGATGCCATTTGCAGGCAATTTTAAAGCAAAGGTTTTAGCCTTCAGAGAGGCTGGAGGAGAACATTCACTCTGTTTACTAGCACTAGGGTTCTTTCTGGAATATCTGGGAGTTTGTGTAGGTTGCTGGAAGAAATGAAGTTAAACCACAGACCATAATATTTTTAAGGTTACTTAAATATTATTCTTTTATTCTTTGATTTTTTTTCCCTTTTCATGACTGTTTCTCTCCCCAAAGCAGTTCAGTCTGAGGCCAGACACTGCTCTAAATAAAAGGGGAAAAGGAATTACTGCTACTGAACCTTTGTTGTTTTGTCCACGGGCACTGCCTGAAACTGGAGAGAGCAGCAGCCTAAAGCTGCTGATGAAGAGTGGAAGCTTCCTGAAGCAGATGGTTGCCCTTTACCTTTCTTTACATCCACCACCCCAGGCCCAATCTTTCCTTTGGCTTGCCTTCTTCAGCACGTCTCATTAAATAACTCATACCAACTCATTAAAAATGGCTCAGCTATTAGACATTATTTTTTCCTACAAGTCAATCACTTGAGATTTTTATGGAACAGATGGGAAAATTAAAAACAATCTGTCAGAATTAAGGAACAAGATCAAATTAGCTGGAAAGGAGTAGCAGCAAGTTATTACAATTGTCTGCTTCTCACACCATCTTGAGATGAGAGGGTACAGAAATGGCACAGATCTGTAGAACTTTCTATTTAATTACTTCTAATTTTCTGAGAGACTGACAAACAATTTTGAACAGAAATTTACATTTTTTAACGAACCACAACACACAAGTTCTAATATTCCTTGTCAGAGTTGGAGAGTCATGGAAGAGGAAGTTCAGAATCATACCTTCTTAGGAGGGCAGTAACATTGGGAATGCCATTGGCTGTTTCTTTGGTCACAAGAAACAACATAACATGAAATATTTCCACAGGTCACCAGGTCTGCAACTTCTGAAAACCCACTGAAGGCTGCATTCAGGACAGTTATTTGAGCTTTACACAAAGTTAGAGCAAGACAGTTCAACTGAGCTAAGTGGAGGAGCCTCACTCCCATTTTCAATGGGTTTCCTCATAACAACCCAAAATGCAATGATTCAGATGATTGGTCTGGCCTATAAGGAAAATATTTATGTTCTGGAGTTTTAAACCATCATACAAGGAATTCACTACAAAATTAGTTTGAGATTGGTTTTTCTACAGATGATACAGGCTACCAAAAAGAACTACTACAAATCCATTAGTGGATCCAAACAGATCTTTCAGTGGTGCCACACCATGGGCTGTTACAGAGGTATTTGATGTTTCAAGGCAATTCCATTCAAAATATTACAACCAGACCTATTTTAGGGTATTATATACACAGTTTTTAAGATAGTAGTAAACATATAAAAAATTAAAACATCCACAAGGACTTCTGTGAGCATCTCCACAACTAAAAGATACAGAAAAGAAATGAAGCCAAAGTTGTGCATTTGGGAAAAACATACAGAAGCGCTAGGAAAAAAAAAAAAAAGCCCAGCCACATTCCCTAAAAGAAGGCAGTATTATTATAAAAGAACTTAATCTAAAATGGATATCAAAGGTCCTAATCTAGCAACAGCTTTCATGTCTCAAACAGGAGCACAAGATCACTTTTTAATTATATTTTACAAAGGAAAACAATACCCAGACATAAAAGGATCATGATAAATCCCAAGCTTCCATCCCTGCCTTAAAACAAGCTATAACATCTTTGCACTAAAGAAACACCATCTCAGCTCAGACCTGCTAATCTTTACACTTTGTGTGGCAGATTACTTCTACCATATTGCAGAGGTGAGGATCTTTGCTGGCCATTCCTCCAGCAGCTGACTCTGAGGGAAATCAGAGGTGTAAAGGAGAGGTCAGGAATGCAAATATCAGTGACCAGTGCAGGAGGCTCGGCTCCCCCACACCACATCTGTCAGTGGCTGCATTAGGGACTACAACCAAACAGAAAAAGAACTGACTAAGAGATGACAGGGTGTGTACAGTGTCTTCCAGGGCTAGTGAAGACCACAGACCTACTCAGCCTTCAACCCAACCTCGTCCTCAGCTTCATACTGCAGTAGCTCCCACTCACTTTACACATAAAATAAATCACTACTCTAATTACAGTAGTTTTCTCCAAAGAAAGCAGCATGTAAACAGCTTACTGTGCAATGATGTAGAATATTGCTCTTTCTATAAATATGAGAACAATTAGAGTAGCTTTAAAATATTTTAAGAAATATATGTACCTAAAATGTCACATACAAAGAGCATTTAACCTGTACTTGAGCTGTTACTGCACTCAAGTTTGCAGTTGAAGTGTGTCTGGCCTTGGCACCTAACATGATGTTTTCTGAAAGGGATTCCAACTATTCAGCCAAGGCTCTCATGTAGTATTTAACCATTGAAACTTCAAAAAAAGCCCCGAGTGAAACAGATATTAGGATTCTCTGATGGATATTTGACTTCCCTAAACTAAGCCCATGTGCAGAAATCAGACAGCTGACCCAAGGACACTGCAACATAAGAGTGCAGAACCTTAATTCCTCCTCCACCTTTAAGACTCTTATGAAAAGAGAAAATACCCACCTGAATACAACATTTACAGCTGAAAACACCTCTGAGAATAGTTTAGGAAATTACTCCATTGGGTGCTATAGAAAACTACTACCACATTTTTCCTTACCCCAAGAAAGTACAGCTCTGTATTTACTGAAGTCACAGTAACTGATGCTTTGTGATATTCCAGCTCAGCAGACATTTAGCTACAAACAACTTCACACTCTCCAACCTGAGAAAGGAAGGTGGTGTTTCATGGAGCAACACAAGACACGCAGCATTTGACCACAGCAGCTCCAAGGTAGGGGACAGATGAAAACTGACATTCTGCTAAAATGTGCACACACACACACGGACCAGGCAAAGTTAATTCTTTTGAAATACATCCCAGCAATTGAGATCAGCAAATGAACTTTACCACAGCTTCTTAAACATGAATTTCTAGCACTATAGTTACTCCACATGCAACTGCTGACAATTACTAATTGCTTTTCATGAGACAAGCTTTCAATATCCTCTAATAAATAAAGATTGATTCAGTCTTCCTTTATTCTTAGATGTGGCCTTAACACTGACTTTACAAATGTGAATTTGTAAACTAAAAAATAATTTTAGAAAATCCCCACAGTATAGCAATAGCAAAGACAAGGACAAGACTCCTGTACTTCTGTCAGTGAATGAAGACTCTCAAGGCTGGAGATGAGGACTTTTAATGACAATTTTGCATTGATAACTAAAATACTAATACATTAGGTAAATGATGAGGTAACACAGGAAAAGAAATTTTAAATTTCTTTTAAGGGTAACCCAGGATCTGCTTGTGTCAGGTATGGATATGTGTGTGTCATCAGAAATGAACAGTGAAAGATAAAGCACCTAAAAAAAGACTGACAATAACATTGAAAGCCAGGGCTTCTCAGCTATTAACCTCAGCCACTTTCACCTACTTCAAAGGTTAAAAAGTACCTAAAAATTAGTTTAAAGCCTGTAATGCTGGTAAGTGCTGCCTACAAACAATAATCTCAGCTTCATGGGGGAGACTTGAGGAACTAATGATGTATGATTTCTAAAAAACCACAACAAACCAACCAAACCAAACGACCAAAACCCCTCCAATAGTACTAATACAGCGCCTGCAGTATTTCAGTTACCATTCTCAAAGAAGACAAAGAAAAAGGAATGGCAGATTCCAAAAGGAGACACAAAAACGGCATGTAGGAATAAAAGCAAGTGATTTAATCAGCTCCCTTGACTCTCAACAGATATTTGGTTTTAAAAATCCCTTTGATACAATCAGAAGAAAATAATCAAATGTAGAGTGCAACCACAGAAGTATTTAGAGATTCATTCATCTCTGCTGGAGAGCATGTGAACATAAAACATACATTTCATATTTTTGCCCACATAGCTCATAAAGGAGAAAATGTCAAGATTTAAAAATCATACTAGATGAAAAGTTAGTAATAAATAAATAATTCAGAAGTCCCATAATTGTTTTAGCTTTAAAGTATAAATTTGTTTTTCTTCTTGAACTCATATGAATTTGGCTTTCTTTGTTCGTACAGGGATGACAAATTGATTATTCATAGTTTTCCATGTCAAGCCTATAATTCCATGTAGTCTTTTTAAATACTGTGCTTGGGAAACACCCCAGATCACAAATAAAGTACGTTCATAAAATGCTAAGGAGTTGGAATGGACCTTAAAGATCCTCTACTCCCAACTCCCTCTGCCACGGGCAGGGACACCTCCCACCAGACCAGGTTTTTCAAGGTGTTATCCAACCTGGCTTTAAACATTTCCAGGGTTGGGGCATCCACAACCTCCCAGGGCAACCTGTTCCAGTGCCTCACCACTCTCACAGTACAAAACTTATTCCGAATACCTAACCTAAATTTCCCCTCTTTGAATCTGTACCTATTGCTCCTTGTCCTGTCCCTACAGCTCCTGAGAGTCTCCCTGTGTTTCTCTGTGGGCCCCTGCAGATCCTGCAAGGTGCTGGGAGGTCTCCACACAGCCACGTTCATGTTTGTGAGTGCATCCTCTCCCTGCTCGGGTCTGAAATGCCTGTGCTTTCCATTTGAAAGTGATAATCAAAAACCACCCGGACTTGTTTGAGAGCCAGCACTCTAAAGCAATTCTTTGGGAGGAGTCAACCTTCAGGAGGACCTACTTCATCGTATTTCAAAATTATTTTTGATGTCTGTAAGGAAACATTGCATGTAGCCCCTGTGCCACTTCTGTATTCAAATTAACTATCCATTTCACAGCTGGACAAGTCCTGAAAACTTCTAATGTGATGTCTAAAGTGCTGTCTTCTTCCTTTTATCAGCACAGCACCCAGTACCTTAAGTCAGAGAAAACAGCCCCTTGGCTTTCAGAACAGAAATGTAATAAAGCTGTACCCTTTGATTATTCTCCAGTGCAATTCCTTTAGTTTCCCAGAGCCTTAAGTATAATGCAGATAGTCCTGAGATTAAATGTGTGTGCTTGCACAATCTTTACTGGCTCATTTAAGTCTTCCTTCAAAGCATTTTGCATCTTTCAAAGGCCAACACCAATCCAACTGGCTGCTTAAAATGCAGCCTATTACAAAAACAAAACTATAAGCTCCTGACAAAAACATTCACCCTTTCATACTAATGACAGATAAAGTGGATTTGGCAATAGATAATTAGAGATGTCTAAAAGACTTCTGTATTCTGATGAAATTTGAATGCTTTCTCCAACACAATGTAAATATTTAATACTAAATAAACCCAGAATAAAGTGGTGAGCCACGTATGCTTAAGAAAATAAACATTACTTTGGAAAAAATCAAAAGGAAGATTGGTTTCAGTAAACTGAACTGCAGCAGGAAGCTGTTCATGACACCATAAAGCAGGAAGCATATGTTTGGTTAATCATCAGACCAGCGTAAAAATGAACTAAAAAGTGGTAACAAACCCATATAGATGCACTTTTAAAACACAATTTATATCTGCTTGTAAAGTAGCAATTTGTATTGCCAACCAGAGAATATGATCAGGACAACTTCTTTGGAATAAGCAACTCTCTCAGCAACTTATTTTCATACAACAAAGAAAAAAATTCAACAGCAAAATAAATGAGACATCAAAGCACACTGCTCTCAATAACATTCCTTAAGTGTCATATCTTGGCCAGTAGCCCAGGATACCCTTAGAAATGACACATTGCATCTCAATGGGATTCTTTCAACAAAATATTTTAATAAATAAATTCAGGTTCTATGCTAACTTATTTGATTAAATACAGCTTTATGGGAATTATGTGCAACAGATGTCAGAGCCTGACGGGCTTTTGTTCCAGTTCCTAATTATTTGTGAAACTGCCATTTATAAATGCTATCACAGAGTAAGACCAATAAATAATCCACCTACAAGTATGGCTCTGTTCCATTCTGAAATGGCAAAAGTCAAAGATTTAAAACACCATCAGGTTCCAAGGACAGCTCACAAAACAAAGAAGTTCAAGTGTTCTTCACTAAGGTAAGGGAAATCAGCAACTTAGTTTATTACCCAAAATCCGAGTATGATGAGCATAACACAACCTTTTGCCAGGTGTAACTGCAGTGTCTCAGTACCAGCAGTGAGAAACTGGTACTTGTTCACATTTTCCTCAATCTTCCCATTTCTAGAATAAGGTTTAAATAATTTCCTCTTTTCCAAGAGATATTTTCAGCTAAAATTCTAAAATACAGGCACTCCAATTACAGAACATTTCCTAGCTTTCCTAGGATTATTTTTACCAATCTCAGATGCAGGCCATGATCATGCTATTGTCTCTAGGCCATGTACAAACCCTTGGCACCCTTCACACAGAACAGGTTTATTTCAAAATCACTTTACCTAAGAGGGAAGACTCTTTCTGATTTCAGTGATTGTAAGAGAATAAATACATTCATTTATTTTGCATATTATTGAAAACACTAGAAAATTAAATCCCTAAACTTGTAAAAAAGCCAAGATTCCCCTAATCTGGATACCAGAAACCTGTATTCAGAAATTTATGACTAACCAGACAAAATGCTTGTATACCTGCTTAGTTATAAGAATTTTCATGGATTCTATTCTTAAAATTAGACAAATATTTAACTTCTCAACGAAGCAGTGCCCTCAATAAAGATTTTATTGCCATTTTACCCTGTTTCAGTGATACAGCAGAGAAGAGATTTTATGCTATAGGGTGCTTTCATATCACATGCTTAAAAGGATGAAACGAGAATCTGAAAATTTACGATTTCGTGTTTCTCTCTGATAACTTTACAGCATCTCATCTCATGTTTCTCTCATTCCTACGCTTTTATTTAGATTGGATCCTAAGGTAACAACATAGTAACTCATTTTAAAAGACAGTAAACATGCCTGCAGAATTCCTGGCACAAAAGCAGAGGATCTGTCAAGTCTTCACTGTAGAAAACCCCAAAAATGAACAACGAAAAACACAGCATTAAGTGCATTTCATTTGCAAATATCGTATGCAAACAAATCGTGTAATTACTTGGGTTGAAGAAAACTAATAGACTACCACATTTTTTCCTTCTAATACCAGGAAAATTATCATTATCCTGATAACATCCTTGGTAGACAGATATCAAGCCTAGACATGAGCATTTTCAATGACAGTGATTACAAAACATGCCTTCCTGGATTATCTTATTGCTTATTGGGAAGAACAGTTTCTTAGTGTTTAATTTTAAAAATACTTTCCCCACCATACACCATTTCTCATTCTGTCATTGATTACTGATGAAATTAAACGATTCTGGCCTGCTCTGTAATGTTCCTTTACATTTTGTGATAAGTGGTAATTTCTCTCCTCAGTTGTGCTATCCTTTGCATGAACATGCCCAGCCCTCATTCCCTTCTCTCAGCTATTATTTCCCTAAACTTTTCATCATTTTTGTTTGTTGAACTACCTCCAGTTGATTTTAAACGGTGCATTATCTTCCACACTATCTTTGAAGATAATCAAGAAAATTCCACATCATTGACACCCTGGAGGAGACATTACAAAGACAAACAAGGTTTACAGAAAAACAGCACATCACTGAAAGTAAAAGGCATATGCCACCCAAGAAAAGCTTTTTTTTTTTACCTGTAAGGATGTTAAAAAGCTGTATTTTAAAGCTACTGTGATAGTTCTTGCACAAAGGAAGCATCTGAGTTAAATTTCATGGTGTCTTATAATACACTAGGACGTAAACCAGAAAAACACATACAGGATTAAGTTTCCATAAAGCCCAAATGATCTGGCTTATGAAATAGGAGAAGGAATTTAATCCACTCCTATAATGTGGTCAGGGCACATGACTTCCACCCTGTCT
The DNA here is from genome assembly GCA_013397295.1 of Polioptila caerulea. Taxonomy (NCBI): domain Eukaryota; kingdom Metazoa; phylum Chordata; class Aves; order Passeriformes; family Certhiidae; genus Polioptila; species Polioptila caerulea. The sequence goes on along the minus strand of VYXF01005279.1, from coordinate 181,390 downwards.
CCAGAGCTGCCTGCTCCAGCCACGGAGCCAGAATAGCACCGGTGGCTCCTGCAGGCCTCTGGCCCGCCTTGGTGACCCATCCCTGGCCAGCTGCACTGCCCTGCCCTGCCCTGGGCAAGGTACCTGCACAGCACACAGCCTGCACACCTTCATCTCCTCCTTCTGAGCTCTGCTCATCTTCAACCTGCCTCCAGAACCTCCTCCTGTTCGCCCCCAGCAGCAGGACCTGCAGGAGAGAACAGCCGAGGTGGAGATTGCTTTGGTTTCCTTCACCCTCTAAACTCACTCCTGATGGCAAACTACTCTTTTCAGGTGTCTCTGTAATAGATAAAGTGTAAAGTTGTTTCTTCAGAGGAAGCAAATTAGATTAGGGATTCATTTGTTTTAAATTCGAAACAAATTAATCTCTTTACTTAAAAAAAGAGGCAAATCTTATGAAGCAGCAATATAAGAATAAACTTTCAGGTTTTTTTCATTAAGAATTTTTTAAGTCAGGAACCACTGCTGAGTCACCATGACATGTTTTTGAAGGTAAAAATGCAGCATGAATGGGGTACAATGCACATGCAGAGTTGCAGGTTTTTTAGTCCAAATGCTTTTGGACTAAAATTATCATGACATAATTTCAGAGTTGAGAGGAACTCAACTATCTTGCACATAATTCAGTCTCCTCAGATTTGTCCTCTTTCAAATGCAGTGAACTTTACAGTGAATTTTTTATACTTTCAAATGGAGAGGTAGACATAATTTTGTTTTGTCAACTAGGAAAAGGTACAGTTGTGTGCCTGTTCTCAAGCGTTATTACTCAAAGCACAGAAGGCAGCACATGACTGTACACTGACCTTCATCTGTTCCCAAATTATGCCTTTTAAAAGCCTTGAATCTGTTTAAGGGGAGCTGCTGAAACCTGAAACGAATGTGGTCTATTGCTTTATAAAGTAGATGAATGTAGAACTTAAGTATTACATTTCAGGCTCTTACTGTACTAAATATAGCAAAATTAGGATGAGGGAGAATATAACTGTAACCTGAGTCTGGTTTTAGAGAATAATTTTTTGTTACAGGTATTGATGGTTACTCTGTAAAATTAAGTATATTTCTATTTCTAGAAGAAAAGCACCACAAATTTGCAGAAGGAAAATGTTCTCCTGATAAAAGCTTTTATTTTTAAAAGCCAAGTCCTTAAAAAAAATTAACAGCTCTTCAGCCCACAAATCACTCCCCCACAAATTGCTAACCAGTTCTGACAGACCCAAGTCTAAAAAGAATCTTGAAATACACCTTGCATCTAAATTTTCATTGCTTGCACTCTGCTCAGTTTTCATCAGGATATGTTTAATAATGACCAAACACATCATGTTGAGTATTAAAGGGAAAATTACACTTAATTAGAAAAGCAAGCAGTGCATAACTGCAGAAAGCATCTTTTGCTGTGTGCCTAACACAACAGGCCAAAATTATATTACTCTTAGGAGCAACACCTCAATAAATTTGTTCAATAATTACAGTGAAGAGGTAATCAAGGATTTTTACTTCATTCATTTTTAGTAAACTTCACTGTTGTTTCTAAAGACATAATAAAACCTTCCAATGAGCTCTGATAATGTTCATCTGCATGTTTCAGAGAAAGATTAACTTAAAGAGGACAAGAACAATAGGAAGATCATTGTTGTCCAACAGAAAAATGGCTTAGATATTGACAGATTTCTCGACAAGTCTGCAAATTGTTGACAGTTTTCAGATGGGAACTGTAACACTCATTAAGAGCACTTCATATGCTTGTAAAATCATAGAAACCTTCTGGATATAAGTGGCTTTTGGAAATCATCTGATCCAATCTCCTGTTGAAAGTTAGGCCTGATTTCTCAGAGCCTTGTCCAGTCAAGGTTTGGATTTCTCTAAAGATGGAGATTCCTCAGTCTCTCTGGGCAAAGCATTCCAGGACCAAACTACTGTCCATGGGTATGTCCTTGTGTCGTGGATCTTCCTTCTGTTGGAACTTAAACCTAAATATGGTAAGAAATGCTGCTTCTTTTGTCTATACTGACACACAGGTGACTTTTGACAGCAGAGGCTCTGAAGGTTTGCCTTAACACAGTTTATTGTGTGACCAGTAATAAATTGCACATAACTATTTTTGTCTTTAAGTGGCAGGGAGGGATTGGGAATAAGCAATTCTTTGTTCAACATAAATTACAGCAGTGACTTCAGGACTGATGTCTAGTTCTGAATGATCTTGATCTTAACAAAGCTCATGAACCACATACTGTACTCATGCCAGGACCTGCAATACCTAAAGGAAAGAAAAGAAATAAAAGGAAAAAAAAATAAAAAGTAATACCAGTCCTGCTATTTTACCTTGTGCTAGAGTTACACCAGGCTGCATATGGTTAAATAAGCTTGCCCTACTGCAACATATAGTGAGATTTTAAAAGATGACTCACATCTAAGGCAAATGAAGTGACTGCAGTCCTCGTGTTTTTGTCTCTGTATAATTTATTCAGCTGTTCATCTGAACAGTTGGAAAGGATACATTTATACAACAATAACTTCTTCTCTCTTGGTAAATATTTTCCTGTATCTTCTGATACAGATCTATTAAATATTGGCTTATATTGACCTAATTTGAAATGAGACTGAACACCGGGGTCCCAAAGGAACCCAGCACACAAGCTCCCAGTTCACTGCCATGAAGCAAGGAAGTCAGTCTTAAGCATGTTTACTTTTGCTGCTGAAAGAGGATGACAAATAAAGGCATAGGTTAGGCACAATGTCTGGTTTTATAAGATTACACAGTTGTGTTTTTAATTCATCATCACTAAATTCATAGTGAATCACATATCAATTCTGTGTAAATATAGAATATACATGTGTTCTTTACAGATCTGGCATTCTAACATGCTCAGTTCAGGTGAACAGCCCCATTTACAGACACTTGGAGCATTTAAGTCTCACAGCACTTCCCTAAGTAGTAAGCTATGAATCCTTATGATAAAGTATTTTATGGAAAAGGGATCTTAATTCAGGAAAACATCTACAATCTTTAAGGAGACACACACACACGGAAATCCTGACCAACAGAGTCTATGTCCCAGAAACCACTCCTCTTTTTCAACATTTATCCTTCATGAACAGTGATGAACCTGTAGGAGCTCTCTCTGTGTGAAGTTCTCTATAATCTTCAGGAACTAGTTAACATGACTTTTCCATAAAACAAGCATCACAGCTATTAAAACACAGCGAATTGGAGGGCTTTAATGTATTCAAAGGGATTTTGAATCTGACTAATGTATTGGATAATAATTGTCTTCCTATCCACAAAAAAAAAATTATGTAAACCCATGGATTTCCTATGCAGAAAGTTCACATTACTGCCTTTGGTGTCAGAAGCTGCAATGAATTTCCTTGTGAAAGAGTGTTAGACATTCTGCATTTCAAGAGTAGTCACTAATAAGTTTGGGTGGCAGCTGTTGTACATCTGAAGCTAACAAATGTTATGTGACCAGAGATGACTGGCATGACATGTGGCTGTAGCCTTTTTATAAAGTTATGTTCTCAACTATTTTAAAAATGTCCACAAAAGTCCTTTAGAAATACTGTTCCCAAGAAGTTCATGGAAAACTGATCCTTTAATACTTACCCCACTCAGTTAGTTGCATATATTCACACATTATCACACAGTGATAAACTAAAGTTAAAACAAAAATAGTCATACAAATTCATCTGGAAGTCATGTTCTCAGCACTGTGACTTGAGGCTGGATTCACTTGCTTGAATGGGCATATAATAAATTTCCAGCAATCAATTATCATTTCAGCCTTTGTATCTGCCATCATAAATTCAGGCACATGTCCATATGGACAGACAAAGTGCAAAGACAGAACTGTCTTCCAGGCAAATTCCAAAAGCAAGTGTGAAGTTCAGTATTGAAATATCACTCCCTTTTCTGTCCTCATTGTCAAGCAGTACAGGCATTTTTCATCTAGCTAATACTTTCCCAGTCTTCCTGAAAATTTTACATTCATAATCTTTATATAGATAAAAAGTGTTGCTGGAATTTTATATCCTTCCCAGGAAACCACATGCATGTAATCATGTCACAAAAAGACTCATGCAAGGACTTAGAGGGTTCCAAAAGAGAAGAATTTCCCAAAATTCAACTGATTTTAGCTATTTAACACACATGAAAAACACATCTCTTGATGTGGTTCTGGTTATGTCACAATTTATTTTAGTGTCTTGCTGCATTTTTTACATTTAATAGATTTAGAAAAGCTTTGCCTTGGAAAAAGTTGTTACCCTTGCTTTTTATTTTTATCTTCTAGTACCTGAATTTTCAGTGAGCAGATTAAATATTAACACTTTTTGAAAGACATGTAAATATTTTAGTTTTTAATAACACTCAGACTTGGTCTGTTTTATATACACCTTATTTGTTATAATCTTGTATGAACTGATCTTTGAAGTCAGGAGTTAATTGCTTTTCTTCCCTGATCAGAGAAATACATTTGCAAAGACAGAAGAAATGCCTTCCTTCAGGTAATAAATTCCCACTCAAAAAAGAGGATTCAATACAATCCAAACTTTCAGTTCCATCTTCTATGTAATCATAAAAATGTACAATAAATTATGTGTTGAAACTCCAATATTGGAATAGTCAAGCACAGACAAAACTTACTGAAAACATAATAAACCACAAGGAGATTTTTAAATTTCTGCTAATTTTATCTTAAACAGTAGAGAACCACCTGCAAGGATTACACAAGAAGTGAGAATTGAAGAGACAATTGGAGGAAAAAGAACAGCAACAGCATTTGATCAGTGAAAGAGAATGCAGTATGAAATACAACAGGAAGACAATGGGAAATAATGTGATGCCATCGTTACCTGTCATGTGTCCTCATAAAATCCCAGAACTTCTTAGTGCCATTCTGGGGGGAAAAAAAATAAAAATCAGTCAAATTAACTTCAAATGAAAAATTACTATAATGAAATTTAACAAAACTTAAGAGGCATTCTTTGAAAACTTAGTATAGTTGGATTTATTTATGAGGCCAGTATTCTGGATTTTGACAGTGAGTATTACAGACACTGAGAACTGTCTTAGGACAATTCAAAATCTTAGACCCATGATATTGTGATGGCAGCTAGCATATGTTTATTGCAGCCTTGAGGTTCTCTTTGGCCACAGCATCAACTTCAGCTGCCCAACCTAACCATCCACAGTGCCAGGAAGCCATAAACATCTATTTAACCAGTAAAATAACCCACAGGTATGTTCTTCCATGTCCAGAAATGCTGTTACCTTGAGAACAGCTCAGCACGTACCTCCTAATTACACCCAGATGGGATCAGGAACAAGACACCTGCCCTCTCAGCCCTTACAAGGACCAAAATAGGAGTTCTATCCACACCTAATGTGAAGGGGTCACACTCCACTCTACACAGCAGCTGTTCCTCTGCACTGCTGGTGGTGCTGAGGGCACTGTCTCACAGCAGGCTTGGAATCACAGCACTCACTCAAGAGCTGGGAGACATGAAATGGCTGATTTTCTCAAGATGGGCCAATTCCTGTCCTCTGCCAGCTTAAAAAGAACAATATCTGCTACAGCACAGCTGACAGTGATCTCTGAAAACAAGTGTTCTTTCACAGTTATAATGAGCACATATACCTTGCTTACATTTATATTATATCTTCTCTAGTTGCCCATAGCAATTCATACACGTCAGTTAATGGAGATGCATATAATTCTTTACTCCATTTACTGGAAGTGTGATGGGGTTTTTTAGCTCAAATACAACTCAAAGAGATTTCACTCCCAGGTCAGTTTTAAGTCTTCGTTAGGAATCAATATGAAACCAGAGGAAATTCTTGTGGCTGATATATTTTTCTTATTAGCAATGCAAAAATGAGACCTGCTTAAAACCTACATACCTAAAATATACTTAATGTGAAAAGCAGCACTTGACTTCTATTATAAAGTATGGTTAAATGGATGATCAAACCCTGAGCAACTGGTTAATGATTTAAAGCAGGTAAATGTGAGCAATGAGAGAAGAATCAAGTTCAGTTGGTGGGTAAAGGTGCCAACCAATATAGACAGGCCCTTCAGCTCTATTACAGATGTCATGGCTACCAAGTACACAACAGCTGGTGGGGATTAGATAACAAGCACTCTGGTTCAGAGATTAAGCTCCTGAGCTTTATGAGTTTACCAAGCTTTTTGGAAGAAGGACTGTTTGCTTGCTAGCTGGGTTTTTCATCATTCCCACAACTCTAATTATAAACAGTTGTTCACCTCAAGAGAAACTCTAATCCGTGCTTGCACTGGTGTCTGCACATACCTTCTGTTAGCACTGACAGGAACCGAACGTGTGTGTTACAGGAGAAGCCCTGTCATTGTTTAAATGCAATATAATGTTGAAAGGGAAATAAAGACAGCAAATTCTCAGTGTGAACTGAAATATTAAAGTCATTGCTTCCAAATCTGAGTGTATATCCAATTCATTCCAACAGGTGAGAGACTGAGAAACAACTTTGATAGGACCATGATACAAGACACAGCTGCAAAATGGGCTGTGCTGAATGGTAAGATAATTTAAGGTATTAAATGTGCAAGGTCAGATCAATCTTTCTGTGGGTTTATTCCTACCTGTAAGCAAGGTATTTATGGGATTTGTTAGCAGATTGCTGAGCAATTTTCCATTTAACACAAAAGAACTGGAAAACTCTGTACCGAGAGTAATGTCTTCTGCATGTAACTTCGTATTGTTTCCCTAGTCTCAACCTTCTCCTGCCCCAAATCATAAGCTGCTGCTACCATCATCCATTCTCCCTTCGTAGGGTTCACTTTGGAGAACTGCAGGTGTCCAGCTGCTGGAGATGCCAAAAAAAGCCTGAATTGAGTCTCTCCTTGCATTAATTTAGGCTCTTAGTCCTGTGATACTGCATTCTACCATACAACCCCACCAACAATCTTCCTGGCTCTTTCCTCTTGCCATCATTTTGCAAATTATAGAACCTGATTGCTTTGGAGCACTTATGAGATGGTTTCAAAGAGTTTAGGAAAATTACACCCTAGAGAATCATCCTCATACAGATGGGATCCATCAGAACTGAATGACCTCTTCCCAAGGATGAGCTCTATTACCATTAGCAGAACCTACCTCACAGATGTGCACATCATTTTTAGCAGAAAATAAAAGGAGGAACTTAGTATCTAAAAAGAAATTAATCAGAAAACTAAATCTGTATTTTCTAAGCCCAGGTAAATCATTTGCTCTAGAACATGATTTGATTAGTCTAAGACCCAAATTCAAAACCAGTCACAGGCTAAATTAATTTGAGTCTAGACATTGGTTGGCACCATATACTCTGACTGGACTATGCTTACTAAGATATTTTCTGCCTATATTTGAATTAAAATTTTTTTTCATATGATCAAGTTGCACCTGTCCAAATAAATAAATCAATAAACAAATGAAACATTCCAACATCTATTTGTTTACAGTGGCAGAAACTCAAATGAGTCCCATTCATGCCCCATTGTCGAAGTCAAATGTAATTTGAACCCAACCGAATGGAGTTGAGTTTCTATTGTACCCAATGCATGGTTCTTTCCTAACAGACTGCTAGGAAGGTTGCTAATTATTAATAGCATGTAAACAGTTACCAATGGTTCTATGCTGCTTTACATACTTTACAGAACATTAATTCCAGCCAGCTTCTAACCAACTATATCAAGCTGCATGTAGTATCTCTATCTTATCTTTCAGACAAAAGCATTACTTGCTGAACTGATCAAGATCCATGCTTTTAAAAGCCAAGAGGCTTTGATTTCTTGTTAAACTGTTCCACTCTATATATCCTGGTCTTTGACAAAGCTCTGCTATCACCACAGTTACAAATACCTGCAATATTAAAGGTATCAGTGGTCAACATCATCCCTGAAAAAGAGAAGAATCTTTGTGAAACACAAAGGCTCTCTCAAACCCTTAACATTTTTCACTTTAATAAGCATATGTAATTGTATTATTACAAGCAGTCCATTCTCTAATGTCTAATAAGGAACAATCACAGTATCTCTCAATGCAGTGAGAACTGAGTATAACTGATTGCTGAGACATCTAAACATTGATGATGGGAAGGAGAAAGGATTATTTTATGACATTTGAGAAAGATTTTAAAAATTAATTCTTCAAGCAAGAAATGTGTCCTGTGATGTTTATAAATATGTCAGAAGTATTTTACACTAGTTTTAATCTGTTCAGAATAGCAGTTCTGATGCTGCAACAACCTTGTGTAACACATAATCGATTTGGTAAATCTTTAATCACAAAGTAATCACACTCTAGTTCTGTGCTCAGTGATCAGGTTCTGTGATGTTGCAACACTCAACTAGTGCATATAGTATGTGTAAATTAATAAAGCTGTATTCCAGGAGAGGCAGCATGTGAGATAACTTTGTTTCATGTTACACAGAGCACAGATCACTTACATAAGTACTAATTGCATAAGAAAGCCATACCAGGTCAGACGAGATGTCCATCCTGCCAGGCAACCTGTCTCTAAAATTTAAGAACAGAGAAAGTACACAGCAATGCTTCCCCAGAACACTCTTCCAAGTCTGGCAAAAGACACTGAAGGGTGGCAAAAGACAATGCCTCAAAAAGGCACCCAAATTAAACACAGTCATCCCTCAACTTGAAAATGCAAGCAAAAATAGGCATTTCTGTACTATCTGAATGTGCAAAGTGTGTCACAAGACCATAATGTCTGTAAGACTGACGTGGTAATGGCATTGATAATTTAATCAGAATTAAAAGCAGCTTGGTCTCTGCACAGGGAGACTCAATGCCTTTTGGTTTGAGGGATTGCAGGACAACCAGGCAGCGCCAAGTGCTCTCTGCTAGACAAGTGTTGACAGTGGCTGCAAGTTCAGCAGATGTGACTCCTACCTGCACAGAGCTGTTTATATCACCCATACTTGATGTTCACATTCTCTCCTCTGTCACCATCCTTGAAATAATTTTCCTAAGGCTCTTCCTGCCCCAGCTCAGTGCCATAATTACAGGCATGAGTCTCTTCACACTGTCTGTAATGGATAAGTTGGACTTGTCTGCAGCCTATCAAAATACCATTCTTTTTGCCACATATCCTCTGGCTAAAATGCTTTAAGAATCACTGTGCCAGGGATATTGCTGTCCTTTGCTTTCCTCCACCTGAGGCAACAAAATGTCTGAACAAGGTCAAACCACTGCCAGAATTCCTAAAGGATAACTCCTGCTTACTAGAGGAACTCGCCCAAGACTTAGTCCAGGCAGGCCAATAAGAAGAGCAAAAGGACTTGCTGTGCTGATGAAGTAGAAAGAAACATTCCCTGGCACTGACTGCAGGGTGATACTGGGTATGCTCCACATGTGACAGCCCCTGGACATGCTCCGACACAACTCGCTGGGAGCTTCTGCTCTTCACTTGGGGCAGCTTCAATGCCTTCCTCCTCCTTTTTCCCGAGGGCAGTGCCCATGCACAGTCTGCCACCTGAGGAGCTCTTGATCCCAGTTCTCACATGAGGCTATGTGTCTGCACAGGTACCAATACTCATCACTGCTGGACTGAAACCATCCTGGGCTTTCAGAAACCCCCAACCCCAACAAACCAACCCCCTCAGTCTGGCTGTGGTGTACAGCCCTCCTGGGACTCACAAATTCTCTGCAGATGCAGCTTTTTCAAATGGAAGGAATAAGCACTTAAACACAACTTTAGAGAGAGAGGTGTAGGCCTTTCCTCAAGGATCACTCCAAGAATCTTCCCAAAGAATGAGATCCTTTTCATAAACAATTTAACTGAATTACAGCTGTGGTACTCAATTTCTAAGATGCCACTGAGTTTCAAGGTGAGGAAGAGGAAGGACAGGGATGCTGCAGTCCATGCCACACAGCTTATGGTAACCTTGGTACAGTGCCACAGTAAGGGCTGACACAGCAGAAGTCTGTAAAACCATGAATCACACAGAGATGGTAAATGTGAAAAAAATATTCACTATTTCTCATAATATAGAAGCACTATGTCACAGCTGGCTACCTGGGAAAAAGGCTGAGGTTTATCTGGGCACTGATCTGCCTCATCTTAATGAACCAGTGCTCAAGTCCTGCAGCTGCACAGAGAGGTTTGCCTTGCTTATGTATAAAAGAATTAACTGACAGCTTCTGAAACAGCTACAGACAAATGACATTACATGTATGTTTTAAACATGTACAATTAAAGACTTATTCTTCTTAGATTTTATTAAAAATTTTATTCTGAAGACTAAACTGAAAACATCTTGGTGTAACGAGTGAAAAAGCACTCACAAAACCATGGTAAATGCTTCCTTTAACTTTGTGTAATAATTTTTTCACAACATCACACAAGGCTGTATAAAGTAAATCCTCCACACACGGTTCACAGTAACAGATTTCCTGTAGTTACTCTGTTGGGGGGTTTATTCAACAAAACAAAATTTACATTGGATCATCATTTATTTAATGACTCCTTGAAATGAGCTCTGGACAGACAACACAAGTGAGGGAGAAATGATCTTTACACAAAATCTACTTAAAGCTTCTCCTATATTATTTACCTTATACAAGTATTTAATAATTTAAAAAGTGACCAAATTAAAAGCACTGCCTTATGTCACCTCCCACGCTTATCCACAGAAAGTCTAAGTGGCCAAGAACTGTAAAATTACACCAAAACCACCTCAGTAAAAAGGTGGTGCACTTTGTATTACATATTTTTGAAGAGAAAGGTTACAGGCCATGCAGGCAGATCACTTATAATGCAGGAGACATATGTCCAAAATAAGCAAATTAACATCACATGTACCACTAAGAAGAGAAAGAAAAGAAATCTGTCCATGACAATGATTAACTTCTTTCTGTTTACATTACAGGAGAGACAACATGAGGTTTGGCGACCCATTGTGAAAGGCACTAAACACATATATTGGGAACAGTTCCTGTTCAATGATCTTACAATTCAGTTAGAGCCAGACAAGAGTTGTTGTAAACAAACAGAGGCAGTTAAGAAAAATGACAAATACATTATGATTTAGATAAGCTACATCCACTAGTTATGAGGGTTGAAATGACAAACAACAGTCATGATCCCCCAGGCTGTACCATTTGGACTGGGTTTAAAGCAGCCACCCAAAAGTAAATGTTCCATGTTTGTGAAAAAATCCAATTGGAGAAGTTGAAGCACATTTACTCTGTTTCCACACTCCTAAGACATAAAAGCAGTTAATGTCCTTAATGCAAAGGGATAATGAGCATTCTTCATGTAATAAAATTATTACACTATAGGTATAGAAAAAACAGGCAAGAGAATTAATTGGTAAATAACAGTCTTAAACCAGAGTCAGCAAAGCCAAGCAAGAGTGAGGTCCCTGTTTAATGACTTACATGAACCAAAGCAGTAAAATTCCCTAGAGGAATAATCAAATTTTTCCTTTCTTTCTGTTACCATTTTTTTTTAAAGGTTTGAGGGTTATGCTTTTCTTTCAAAAAGTGTAAAACTTGTTTTCCTATTGCACTTATTTTCACATTCAACCAATCTCCTACAAATGTATTCACACAGTTTAGTATCAATGTGCAAAGCAATGCCTCTGTCTGGAAATTCCCTGTGCATTCTCCTGTGGAGATGTCTACTTGTTGCCCAGACCTTCATAGCGAGAGAACACTGAACCTGTCCTTTTATTATTTCTTATTTAGGGTTTTTGTCAGGTTAATCCATATGAGCAGTGTGCCTAGGCAGTAAAGTGACTCATGAAGACAAAAATCTGCACCAACACAGCCAGCTCCTGCTGCCTCCTGCCACCTTTATTTCCTTAAGTGGTCTCAGCTTAATGCTTTTCAGCCATCCTCACCTTTTTATGACCAGTAAAAGTTGCCAAGAGATAAATCTGCAATAAAAGCAACTCAGTAATTCAGAACTTTTTGGTTTATAAAATATATGGATCTACAACAGGAAAGATGTGTGTTAGCTGCTGTTTCTTGAGTCCCAGATCCTGGGTTAAACAGAGTGGACTTCTCCTACAGTGAAGCCATAAAAGTGATGTCCTCATCGCTCTGTAAACAAATCTTTCCCTTCCTTTCCCCACTCTCTACTGAAGAAGGGCTGCTCTCAGTTGAGGTTTCCCTGTTACATTTCTTTTTTCAGCCTAATGGAACCTGATGTCACATCTGTAGTGGTTTTCAGTGGCAACGTATGAGCATTGATAACCCAATGTAAACCATTTCTTGCCAGCTAAATTATTAATGCTGGAACCCTCTGTTCTATAGAATCAATACAAAATGTTTTCAGTGCCCACAATGATGTGCCTGCAGAAACTGCACTTCCAGGACAAACTCAGGACTTTATTCTTTTCACTTCACTATCAATTAGTCACCAAATACCTGGCACTGTCTGAACATTTTTCATAGCATTTTCAGCATATGCCATGTACAAAAATTATGTGATTAAAAAAAAAATCACCCCAAAAATACAAAATTTAGAATTTTTTTTTTAAGAAATAAAGCACTGGTAGTCATCACAATGCTGTGGAACCTATATGAAGAACAGAAATCAAACTGAGATAGACAGCTAAAGCAAGTTTGGACTCCTGAAGTTTTCCAAATGACAATAAAATACCTATTCAATATGTATTCAATACACTTTAAAAGCTTCATTGCTTCCCGTTGAATATTTTTATTGGATTAATGAGTCAGTGGGGTGGATTTATGTTTACAGAAGCTTAAGAACTGCCATGCTGTATCTAAAAATCTTCATCCACAAAAAAAAACCCCAGTGGAAATGAACAGTCAAAAATTCAAGGACATTTAATATTCAACTTTTTCATCTAAAAGAAAAACCCTGTCTTGAATAGACTACTTTGCATCTGAAATCTGTTTGAAATAATGACTTATCATAATTTTTTTGTCTACTTGAAAGGTTTGATTTGTAGCAAGCAGGGAGAATGCTGTCTTCTTTTTATATAATTACAGACTTCACAGAAAGTTCTACATTATCTTTCAAAATGAAAGGAAGCACTTTCAGCTAGCATAAAACCATGTAACTCAGTTAAAAAAAATATTAAAATCAATAAAATAATTTCAATTTGCATTGGTTGGGTGACCTTCTTTTTCCCTTTTGTATGTACACATCAGTATTGGGAACTGTCCTGTGCTGGGCTATCTTGCTAAAAAAGTACTAATTCAAATCCAAAGTTGAAATCACTCTGTCCTGGAGTGCAGTCCCAAAACAGCCTAAGTCAAACAAAAACCAGGCTGCCCCTTTTCCTACTCCACCTGCACATCTTTACTCTACCCTTACCCCACCACTGATATTTGTGTGGGCTGGTTCTGGGAACTCACCTAATTAATTTTTTTTTTTTTTTTCTCTAGAAAAAAAACCTGATGAAAAAATTATTTAACAGAATGAAAGGGAAAAATTAATAATGAGAAATTATTAGTCAACATGAATGCAATGCCATCATACAGATTTCAAGTCTTCAGCAGTGACTTTTAAACAGAAGAGCCTTGGTCCACTCACAACTGCTCCAGGAGGGCAGAGATGGGTCTGATATGGAGTGTTCTGCAGAGAGACACATGCACACAAAAAAGTCTAAATTACCATTTCAGTCCACACCCACTAATCCACTCCATCAGACTGCACACGCTGGAGTAAATGAAGCCTCATCTTCAAAAGCAATTTGCAGAATTACTTGCTGATGTTGAAAAACTACTTCAAAAGAGTTTAAGTGTTATGGAATTTTACTGGGTTTTTTAAACAAGCCACTGTTTAAGCTCAAGAGGAAAGGGGGGGATTGTTTGCTTTTTAAACAAACCTCGTAATATTTCATTACTAAACTATCCAGAGTGTTTATTTTAAAGGCATCATGATTACAAATAATGGCATTTTTCAGTTTTTAACTTCCCTATTCAAGTATTCCAGTTGGAAATGACTGAGTTTAGTGCCTTTGTGGCGTATGCATCCAAAAATACACAAACTGATAACATTTTAACAGAATTAAATGTGAACATTCTACCTGAAGCAAAATACCAGTGCTGCTAATTGGCTTTAATTGACAATATTAACAGTTTCAGAAGTAAGACTGAGCTAGTGAAGTCCATGGAGACAAAACATCCTTTACACTAAGGCACACCATGCCAGCCCCAGCTGACACAGCAGCCCAGGGCAGGGCAGGACAAAGTTGCTGGGGTCTCACTCAGCTCATTTTAAGGCTTGAACAAGAGACTGGAGTGCTCAGCTCTGTGTGACAGCCAACTCTTTGATGCATGGGCTTCTTATCTGAAATTAGCTGGAAGACATAAAGGTACTTCTTGAAGAAACCTTAACATCCACCAGTGGAGACCACACCACGGATACCTCAAGGGACATAAAACCTAAGGTCAGAGACAGTAATTTTTACAACCCATATCAATTTTCTCTTCAAAGAGAAGGTTATTCTGGTAGGAGTGTGTAATGAAACTGCAAACAGATGGTTATAGCAATAGAGTTTACTGTTCAAAGGTGCAATTTTTTCACACTTTGGGAGGTAAAGTAAACAATGGAGAATGCATTAATTTATTCAACTGTTAATGCAATACTGGGCCAAGCCACTTTGTTCATTTTATGTACATCAACTGCCAGAACAATTACAACTAAGATACCTGATGTGTAAGTAAACTTTCTCCTATAATCCTCTGGAAGTTTACTTTTCAGGTCACAGTTTGTTTTTTTGTGTGTACTTTTCAACAATGGAGTTGTTGCAGTTTACCTTGGCATTCAGCTATCATTAAGATTGCTTACCTTTGAATGAAATTTATAAAACACAAGAATTAAGCATATATAAGTACATTAAATTAAATCAAATCTCCTTTCTCACCTCATTCTTCTGTTTTTAATATACATAATTATCAAGAACAATTGCATGTACAGATCAAACATGCTTTATTCCAAGGCAAATCCACAGCAGTGCACTAAAATCTATACTACAAAGAATAAGGTCATTAAGAAACACTATATGCACAAAGATCAAATTTATGACTTTTCTCACATAATTTTACTGCCAAGTCAGCATATAATTTAAGGTTATAAATTGAGATACAGATGGGGATTTCCTAGTATTAAGTTAAATCCAATTCTGTACAAAGGAACCAATTGCTAACAGGGAGAGTCTTCAGACTCCTCTGTCATGTATACAAATGATAAAATTTAAAGTAAATATTCAACTGTTCTTTTACATAAATACCTGTTATCGTTTTGAATTTTGCTGCAAGTATTTTGCCATTTTCACTAAACTATGTTTTCCCTTTGAAGTTTGTAACACGCTTTCTTTTTTTGCAAGGATAAAAGGAACATACACCTTCCATATTCACAAAATTGCTTACACTATTTTTTCCCTGAACACTGTAGGAAAACATAAAATTTGAAACTTTGACTGGACACAGGTGAGAAAAATATTCCTAATAACAAAAGAAGTTTTAACAGAGATAATATAATTTGGAAATTGCATTCAGCTGATGTAACAGCAAAATACTTTACTGTAAATAAGTGCTGCACTTTCAAACAGATGTATTGCACATCTCACACTTGCACCCATACTGGCTGAAAACCTCCCCAGCAAAGGCCTTTTCTCTAAACTTTTACCAATATTTTTCTGTTATTGTTTAAGAAAGACTCTCACACAATTTCCAGTAACTATAATAGGAGGCTGAGAAACATAGGTCCAGGAGGCAGATCTGCTGGCTCCAGCTCAGAGAATAAAAGCCAGGGAAATACCTCAACCCAAAGGCTGCTGAGAACTCCTGGGTGTTCTGGGCTTCAGTGCTTTTTCTGGAGTTTTCCTTATTTGTATAAATTGTTGAATATTATTGTAGCTGGAAACAAACAAACAAGCATGGCCTTTGTAGTTGAATTAATGAATTAATCTGGGGAACACAGACATGAGTTCACAGCCCTACTCCCAATTTATAATAATTCATGAATAACTCCAAAAGGTGAGATTTACAAAAGTACTTTTTAGCATTCAACAACCTTCACCTTTAAGACTCCCACTAGAAAGATGGAAGAATTGAATTTAGACTTTACACCAGACCACTGCAATTTCAGCCAAACACCAGAAAACCCAGCTGCATCTAAATATCTTTATTGAATAATGTAATTTTTGTGGTGGGACTTAAACTGCAATATTTGTCTAGGATTACAGAATCATTTCTGCTCTACTACCTGATGGATCCTTAGTGAAATTGAGACCCATTCCTGAAAATTCCTTTGGAAAATGGCACCTAAACTCCTAAGTTACTAAAGACAATGTTTTCCAAACTTCTAAATTTTACTGAGAAATACATAACTATGAGAAAAATATATTTGTTTTTTTGTTTTTTTTCTAGAGACCAGAAGAATTAAAAACATCTCCAGGAAACCTGTGTTCATCTTTTCTTGTCCACTGGCAGCTGCTTCTTTTGACGAGTTACCAAGATAAAGGGCCTGACTGAAATTTCAGACTAGTGATATTTAATGACAGGCAGGGGCAATAATTCTGCACTCATCATAACGTACCTAGATCAATCATGTCTGTCTGTAGTAGCTGTTTCAAGACACCGTGAAATTCAATATAAAGCACCCATTGCAAGTTCGAGACCCCACAGTCGATGAGAATTCTCACTGAATACTCTTGAGCTCCTTCCTGTACTCATCCTGTGCACTCATTAGTCAAAATAACCTTTCAACCCCTTAGGAAGAGGATTCTCCAAACGCTAAACACAGGACAAACACTGCTTTGGTACACATCACATTCCCACAGCTCATGATTCCCGGGCCAGTTACTGGTACAGCACAGCCAGAGACCAGCACAGATCCTACAGATCAGTGGGATGTCTGACTCCGAGAGAGATTCACCCCTGACTTTGCTGGGATTTAGGGCTTTCACCTCATTTCTGCAGGCACAGCAGGGAGAGAAGCAAACACAAGCATAGTAGGTAGAAGGAGTAAAGGAATCTTAAAATCATCAGTCTCAAGGCAACCGCTACGCCTACAAGCATAATTTCTTCTTCTTTGCTACCCTAGGTCATGACCCTCATCCACGAGAGGAAGGAAAGAAACTGTCCTTTCATCATTAATTTTGCTATGTCATTCAGGAAAATAACACTGACAACACCATAAAACCACAGTTTAAGTTGCCACTGGCAGTTCAGCCAAAAGCTAATCACCACCATCAATTGTCTGATATTTCTCATTACCTCTTTAGTCATTCTAACAATCCACGGCAACTCATATAGGATCTGATTAGGATCTTTTCTGGCTGACAAAGAGCCAGCAGGAAAATAAAACTATCCCTCTTCTACCACAATACTGGGCCACTCTACACTTAAACAGATAATAACTTGGCATTCAAAAACTATGTAGATGATGAATGCTGTTCTTATTTTAAAAAAAGCCCAACTACTGACTGTGTCACCTGAAGCAGAAGGCTGCTAAGCAAAACCCTGTCCATAGACTGCTGTATCATTAAAATTGGATTAAGAAAAACCAAACAGCACAGAAAACAATTCCTCATGCCTAACTGCCAAGTCACTTGGGTTTCCTAATGCACCTGATAAGCAATATCACAGATCACATGAGTATGATTTGAAAATAGTTAACGAATCTATTCACTTATATATATATAACTTACAAAGGACAAAATACTTCTGATGCAGCATTCAAATCAATGCAGAAAATACAGCTCATTGAACTGCACACCTTGCCTCACACATCAGGCTGGTAGCTGCCAACAAGGGTCCAACATTAACAAGCTTGACAAGGTTAGCAGGCAGCTCTTGGGACATCCTGAGTCTCAGCAAAGTCGGGAACAAAGCCGGGGGTGGCACTGCTGTGTCTCCATGGTGATGCAAGAGCAGGGGAGGACACATCCTATACACCAAATCTCACAGGAACCCATACACAAATCTCACAGGCTACCACTGCCTCCAACTATGTTCATGGACAGGGTCCCAGGATTTTAAGCATGTCTGCTCAGCAGTACTGAATACTGTGAGAGCACGTTAAAACAATTTATGGGCCACTTCTGCTGGCTCCTTCAGTAGAACTCCAAGACACTTTAAGCTCCAAGACTTCATTCTGAACGTGCAATGGCATTAACCCAGCATATACAGAAGAGCCTAAATCTTAGACAAAGAACAAAGGTCACAAGTTCACCCCACAGGGTCAGCAGGGCTTTTCTGAGAATGAAGATTTAACATTCACAACTACTACAGGCAATTACTCACCTTCCCTTGCAAGAGCAAGACACACTTTTCTCACTAAAACATATACACTGCAGAAAGTTGTTTCTTCCCCCTTTCATCCTCTCCCCAAGGCACAACTGTTGGGTGTGGTTTATCATCCCACTTAGTGCAGGACTGGAAGGCCTGACACTGCTCCATCCTATGGGCTGCACAAGACTGTACAGACAGAGGGGAAGGAAAAACACAATGGCAACTAGCATTCATCTCGATTTTTTCAGAAATACTTCAAAACAAAATATCCTGACCATTTTTCTGTTTAGTGAAATAGTTTCCCTGACTTTTCTCAGCCCCTGGGTGTGATTAAATTGCTACTCTCCCACCACTCAATGTAATTCTTACACTTAAATTTTGACATTTATATTATTACTTTAACAAATTAATCTTTCTCTACGGAGTGTCCCATAATGCTCCAGGGAATCTCATACGTTCCCGTGACTCCTGTCAGATTTCTGCCAAGAGGTTTGAACTCCTAGACAGATCAAAGAGAAAGTAATGAAATAAAAAGAAAAAAGGTTCTCCAGAGTGACAGGTCAACCACCTCTCCTTGACAAGAAATAAGGGTGGTACAGAAACAATCAGGGAGACATTAGTGTTTCAGATTTGGTGGAACTCTCCTGTAAAATACTATAGCAGTAATTTCTGCACTAATGATTAGTGATTGGTTTCACTGAATAGGAGGCCACTAATCACAGAATGATTTGGGCTGGAAGAGACCTTCAGGATCATCAATTTCCAGACTCTCTGCTACAGGCTAGGACACCTTCCATCAGACTAGGTTGCTCAAAGCCCCATCCAACCTGGCCTTGAACATTTCCAGGGATGGGGCAGACACTCACAACTTCCCTGGGCAGCCTGTGCCAGGGCCTCACCACTCTCCTAGCCAAGAGTTTCCTCCTAATAGCTAATCTAAATCTATCTTCTTTCAGTTCAAGGCTGTTCTTCCTTGTCCTACCACAACATGAAATAATCTCACATTGGTTTTTAATGTATCTGAACAGTACAAATCAGATGAGTTACAGATAAAATTATAGGCTGTACAAACTGCAGTGCTGTGGAAATGTCACTCTGAAGAGCAACACAGCTTTGCAAAGCAAGCCAGAAATTGCCTGTGTCCAATATTTTCAAGTGTCAAAAATGTTACAATGTTGAAAGCAGAGTGCTAAGTGCAGACACACATATGAAATCCTCAGTCAGATTTGCCAAAAGATTTGATTTTTGAAAGCCAGTTTTTCTTCTAATCCTGCTGCTTCAAAAGCTCAACAAGTTTAAGTGGCATAATGATAACAAAGGTAGGTCTTGAAGCCAAAATGAAACTAAATGAAGTCAACAGTGATAGTTTATTTCAGCAGTTCTGGATAAGAATAAGCAAGAATATAAAAGAGCTATATAGCATCATATCTGAAATACTTTTAAAAATTATTTATAATGTTATCAGCAACATAAAAATTTGCTGTTTGCCCCTATTTTTTCCCATCTTGACTCCCAGGTCAGTTTGTCAGAATATATAATTTCTGGTTAAAAAGCACTGAACTGCTGCTACTCCAATCAGCTGTACTGACTAAGTAAAAAAAAAAAAGTTACTCGAATTGCTTTTGAATTTGGTTAAACTAGGACTGAATAGAAACAATGTAAGAGACAACCTGGCCTCATCAACGAGAGGAGCTAAAATTTCACTTCATTCAGCAAGGTTGGAATTTCACAAAGTTATAAAAATTCATGCCAAGGACCTTAATATCTGACACACATATTGTTGTTACATCTTTTTATGCAGCAAACCAAAATGCTATATCCATTCTAAGTTCACAAATAACCATTACAGCTAATTAAAACATAATCTAAAATTACAAATACCATTGAAATAATCCTTAAAACAATGGCATCAAGTGACCAAATTCTATGTAGTTGATTGGATAATCAATAATCATATTCTCTATTTAAATTATCTAATATGTCATGAAAATCTTATAGATTTCACTCATAATGTCATGCTTTTTGATGAAGCATACCATTTCTAAGCCTTATCATTTGCAGAAAATTCAGTAATTGCAGTCATCACATATTAGGCTCTTGGGAAAAACAATTTTCTACATCTCATAGAATCAGATCTGGAGTCAGAATCATGAACAGATGTAGTTGTTTTACTCCAGAAGGAAATTTTGATTTAAAATTGGAATTACAACACTGAATATTTTTGAAATCTGAAGATGGATATTGTACTTTATCAGCTTGCTGAGGAATTCTTTTAGTCTTTAAAAAGAATTGTTTGTATTTGCTTACTAAACGTGCACCTTGATCATTTACAGCATGAGATCAGAAAAAAACGTTGGGTTTAAAAAAATGAGGCTCATAGTTTCAGTGGAAATGCTGTTTTCAATGCACACTTTTTTCCTTGACTTTTTTGCATGAGATCTACAACACAACAGTAAAAACCATGCTATTTACTGACTGGGAGGACTGTGGAGGGAATTGACAGTGGAGAGAGGAGAGGAAAATGAGAGGGCAGGCTCCAGAAGAAACATGCAATTACTAGATGATACACAAATGCACTTTGCACACACTGAACACACAGAACAAATATTATGCACTGCAACACAAAGGAAAAACAGCTATTTCAGAAATAGATAAGAAATGGAAGCACTAGTTAATTTAAAAGACCAGAAAAAGGCACCCCTAAAGACAGACAGAAAATTAAAAAGCACAGTAACAACCACCTACATATTTTTATGCTTTGGTACTTTTCCATCTATACATTATGAAAAATACTGCAACACTCAAGGAAAAAAAAACCATCTTGCAGACAAATAGAGGGTCACAAAAGCTGTGAAAGAGATACTTAACACAGGTTCCTGAGCAGATGACAAGCCATTAAACTTTCACCTTTAGGTAGTTATGATGATCTGATGTCTCTTTTATGATATCAGCCATTTTTTTTAATTAAATCTACAATGTGTTTAACAAGCAATTCTTCCATCAATCTTTGATGTGTTTTACTTATAAAGCAATGACAGTTTTCAGTTCAGGCTCCTTAAAGTTCCAGAGAAACCATTTTCCACTCACTTGCTTTGAAAGCCATTAAAACAACTTGATGAAGAACAGCAGCAGGGGGCTAACAGAAGCCAAGGCTTACGAACAATCTTTAGATTTTTCTCCTAAGACTTTCTCACAGACCCTCCTCACAAAGATCCTCAGGGCTTTTCATCCTCTCCTTTCTCCCCACCCCCTCCCAAAAATCAGTTCAAAGTGACAGATGCAACTAGCTCCAGATTCTGCTCTTTTCTTAATTTCACTTTTACCTCTCAATTTTGACAGACTCAACTGAAATCTGATTCCCACAGAGGCAGTCTTCTTATCATTTTCCCACTGGGAAAAAGTAATACACAGAAATATTCAAGTAACTTGTGGACACCTTCTAATCTGTCATTCTAATAGAGAGCACTCCTAGTGAGAAATGTACCTGTTACTTAAATACCATATACTACTGGCATTCAGTAAATGGAATGAATTGGTGATTGATTGATTAGTGATTTATATACAGTTCTATGTGTTACTGCAATATTTCTGAAACTTGCATGACAGTGACCCTGCAACAGTTTCAATACTGGGATATAAAGTAAAGAACTATGCAAGCCAACTTAAAATGGGAATTGCCTACAACAAATGGTAAGTTCTTTGGTTATAGTATCATGCAAATGTAGGAAACACAGTTTTATGGAAAACACACCTATTAGGACAGTACTTATGCTGATTAGAATCAGTAGAGCAGATTTGTTTTTTGTCTCTGTTTTGCTGTACTCACCATAATTTTATTTCTTTGATTATGGCTGACTGAAGGACAAATTTCACTGATGGCTAATTTTGTGGAACATCTGTAACTCCAAAGCTCTACCGACCCTTCAGCTGCTGCGTTCAAGTGATGTCACAGTGGTCAAGACTCTGAACAGGGAATTTCTCAAACGTGAACAGCAAATTCCATGAAGCAGGGCTACGGGACACATCAATCCCAGATTCTGTTTACAATCCCTGGTTCTTTTACAAACCAGAGCTACAGTTACATGGCTAGGAGCAAACAGGGACTGAAGGAGGCCAGCCTCACGTCTCCTCAACTTGAGGACAGGGGCAGCACACAGGAGGGATTTGGGGTCAGCAAAGACAGATGGTGGGCATTCCCATTACAGCTAAGTCACCTCTTGTCCTTACAACATTGAGCTTGATGTTTTCCAGTCGGTGACTCTCACAGTTTGTGTTTCTACATTATTTTACCAAGCTTGTATTTGTAACTCAAGCTGTGAGAATACCTTGTGGAATAAATTTCTAGACGTCTTGTGAACAAATCTTATTGGTATTTTCTCAGAACATTAACAATTATACTTTTCAGGAGTCCTCCCTTCAGCTAAAGTAATACACTATTAAAATGTTAGTGTGAGATGTTTTTTAATGAGTTTTTCTTCAAAGAAATTTGAAAAAAAAAAATCTCATAAGAAATTCTAAGTCAGAAAACTGACTGACAGCCCTATAAGCAAACATGCAAAAAGTTTCTGTTGGCTTTCTGACATAACTATATTATAAATATTGGAAAAGGATCCATCAAGAATATAAACTAAGGAAGTCCAAGAAGTAAAGAAACAGTACTCTAAGGAACAGGAAGAGTTATGCATGATTTTCTACAATCATTCAATCACTTTACAGAATTGAAAAAATGTTAAGGCTGGAAAGACCTCACAAGATCACTCAGTACAAGTCTCTTAACAGTGGCAGGATCAAACATATGTTATGTGAGTGCTATGTAATACATGCCAGATACAGAATATGCTTCTAAGCATTATCCAGTCAGAGCCTCCATTCCAGGCTGTTCCATCATTCAAACTATTCCACCATTTGTGCAGTCTTATGACTAAAATAAACACTTTCAATCCTGTATATGTAACAGCACTGTAAGATTGTTATGCTGGAAGTACACAACCTAGAGTTTATCATGAATGCTCCCAAAGAATAATAATTTAATTAAAATTAGCATTAGCATTAGCATTACTTCTTTCTATATTAATTTTCAAGAATGTTTACTTCTCCAGAGAGGTGAACTTTTCCCATATTCTTATTTTCAGAGAAAGAACATCTCTCACCTTCAGGAGTTTAGCCTCATTTCCCTATAATGTATTCATCACCACTCAGCACATCTGTCCCAGCAAATCCCATTTCCTGTTCTATTCATGAGGCTCAGCAACCTGGAGCTTTAGTGATTGCCGCCACACTTTTCCCATGGCCTTCTCACCTCTCCCCCCCCCACGCACCCCGCTCCCATTGTTTATCATCTGTTCTCCCCTGCTGCAAACTGCTGTCAGATGTTCACTTATCCCTAATCTTACTCACTGCCTTTGATATTCTTTCTAATCCAACAACCTGTCAACTGGGGCATCAGCCCATGTCCACACCAGCTGCTCTGTCACAGGCAGTAAGATTCCCTCTCTGCTCCAAGAGGTATTTAAAGGATTTTGACACAGCAACCTCAACGTGAAACAAATAATTAATGCTGTTTTGATCAGTGATCAGGGCTTTAGTGTGACATGAGCTGACCACTAAGAAAAACTGAGCTTTACTTTGTTTAAACTTCAGTAAACTTTGGTCTTACTGTATTAACAAGATTTTGATCAATGTCTGAAGGACAGTACCAAAAAGTTAAGTTCTTTAACTTTAGTTAAAAATTATGAAGAGTAATTAATCTGAGTGCAAGTCAGAGGGTCAGATAACATTATATGCCTGCTGTGTAAAACATGCTCATTTATGCAGTATCAATTGTATAGAGTTTTCAAAGCATGGGAGCTGACCTTTTATGAGTTACAGCTGAAAATACAAATGTATTTTAAATACGGCAGCAGTTGAGATAAAATTATTTAAAATACAATTATTTTCAGGAATAGAGTAGGATAGTTTCATCCCTTACAGAACATCAAACCCTGGCATTTTAAAGAATACTGCCATTTACAGAAAATGTCTAATTTCCACAATATTCAGATTTGCTATAAACATTTAAAATTTTACAGAGTTCATCTGCTCTAAAACATATCAAATACACATAATGTCATAGCTGAGATTGTGATTCAGATGACAGATTTTTTTGTATGAGGAAAAGTTTCTGCTTTTTAAGCAAAGATGTGAATTTTGATCAAAACTGAAAAACAAAGCATCTAGTTGTTGGAAGAACACGAGCACTATTTTATTTCTCAGATCTAACTGCAATTCCTACAAAAGAGATGTTACCAAACAAGACAAAAAAGCCTACTTTATACCCTACAGTAGTTGTATTTCACACACAAAAGTATGATAAAACTTCAGTGATGAATTTTATAACATAGTTCATTCACTTAGAACTAAACCACTTTTATTCTTAGGGCTTGTCTATACCAGGACAAGAAAATGAATCTGAACTAAGTACCTTTATGAACTTGAATTCTGCTACTTAAACTCCATTAAACCCCTGTGTGGACACAGTCATCCAGTTTAGTTTACTGCTCCCTTAGGGCACGAACTGGAAAGTTAACATGGATTAAGGTAGGGTATGAATTCAAAGTGCAATCGTACTTTGAAAATGGTTTAACGTAAACAGAACCAGACTCTTTGTTGTAGAATGAGACACGGAGTTAATCAGGAAAGTCCTGTGCAGACAAGTCCTTGCAGATGAGGCTACTGGAGTGGTATTGCCAGAGCTGATGGTTTTCAACTTCTTCATCTGCAGACCTGGAAACATCTTCCAGGGAAGCTGCAGGCCTTGGTAGCACATTAAGCCTGCTGATAATTGATGTGCTTCTCTTAGTTGCCTCAGAGGGATGACCTACAAATATTCCAATGGCACTCAGTGAGCTGCATATCAGAACTTGAGAAGCACGGGGTAAGCTCTCTACAACTTACATATCTCCTCCTACACTCAGAATTAACTTCACAGTTCCTGTGCAGTAACCCAAGTAGTCTGATGGCATTAAATGAGATTTTACTGATCATTTATGTAAGTGCAGACACATTTCAGCTACAAAAGGTGCTCAACAAGGCCTTATTCTTTCCATTATGTGACATCTGCTGTCACAAGTGTGTTAAATTGTAGTATGACTGACCTAAAAATACGAAGTTTTGTCACTGTCAACTACTTCTCATGTATTTACTTCAAAGCTTACATTCACTTGTCAAAGCATGCTGGATAAAGAAATTAAGACTAACATGACATAATTTCACTGAAACAAAAACAAGTACTAGTGTTTTCAACTACTGCTCTCATCAACTAATGCTTCTCATTTCCCCCTTCAGTTATTCATAAATGTCTTATACAAAAATAACTTGTACAAATTTTCAGAGTTGAATTCAAAGCATATGGCAGAGGAAGAAGCAGATATGCCTAGATTCCTTAGTTCCTTTTCTTAAATCTGTGTTCTAATTGCAGAGAACACCATTTCTCTCAAAGGAAATCATGTTCCCACAGTACTTAACTCCCTAATGCTGTCTTTGCAAAAACTTCTCTTTCTTTTCTTTCACCCATATGAAAGAATTATACTGCACCTCAACCGCATTCACTGTTAACACAGCAGCAGTCAGATCAAAAATCAGTCTCATCCAGGATCTACCTCTGACAGAAGCCAAGATGCCCAAGGAAGAACATATTGTTAAAACACTCTCAGACTCCTGCAATTTGCAGCTCAGGGACTCCCTGAGCTGGAAGAAAGTATGTTTCCATTTAAGATTAATACCCAACACTGACATAACAGACTTCACAAGCTGAAGAAAATGAGACAAACTTCACTGGGAAAAAAATAGCATCTCCTTTCACTGCACTACTGCTTTAAAAATATGAACTGCAAATAAATGTGTTACTTGGGAACATATTTCCTACTACTAGAACCTTTTGAAGATTCAACTGAAGACCTACTTGTTTGAACAGGTAACTTAAAAATCTGTTTACTACCTCAACAGCATAATTTTTAACTGTCAAAACAGAAAACAATGTTTTATGTTTATAAAAAAGCAGACGGAAGTTCCAGAGAATATTTCAGGCAGCTGGGCACATTCATGTTGCTATTACCATATACAAAAATTCCTAAATGCAAAATAAGATTGTTAATATTATTGCTACACTGCCCTGCTTTGCTTTTTCATCTTCAAAGTTTTCATGGCATTAATGATACAGGCCTCACTTCTTTCTCCATGTATACACGTATTTTAATCTTGATGACATCTCCAAGACAGTTTAAACTGTAAGACACAGTGGTTGCTCATGGTCACAAAAGAAAGCACATTTTCTACCCATTACAAAGTTCATGAGGTGTTAAAATTTCTGCCTTGAAAATTGGTTTAGAATGACTGCAAAACTCAAAGATATAATAATTTAATTCCCTTAACAGTGAATAAAAAACATCATGCACTAAAATGAACTTGAAGGGAGCATTTTTCATGTTTAACTTTAAAATAAATTATTTTAAGCATTAAATCAATAGAGAAAATGTGGTGCTAAGGCATTGACCTGCTCTGAAGTGTGGAAGGAATGTGAAGCTCAGAAAAGAGCAAAGAGTTCCAATTTACCATTACTGACTGCATGGTTCAGTCGACATGCATGGAGTTTTTGAGGTTTATCCCCCCCACATCATTGAAACAGATGCCCATTCACCATTCCACAGATTCAAAACACAAACTCACTCACATACAAACACACTGGGAAAATTACTGACAGTTGGTTCTAGTCTGGTGGCAAACTTCTAAAAGTTCCTGGGCAGAACGCACATACATGTTTATACAATGCAAGGAAACAGTGGCAGGAGCTCCCTTGCCAGAACAACTTTCAAAAACAAAGCTATAGGAGTCTGGGTGAGATCCACAAAGGCTTTGATATGTGAGCTCTGGACAAAAGTTTCTGTAAGAGCTCAAGGTATTGTTCCCTCAGCTAGAGGCTTCTTCCCCCCAGCTGATGGATGCTCTGCCTGCCCTTTCAAGGGTTCTGTCCCTAGCACAGGGGTCACCAAAAAGAATATGCAAAGACAATTCACTTAGTTCTGTGCAAAGCTCAGTGATCTGGCTTAAAGGGCGGATGGCAGTGGGTTTGAATTGGAACAACAGAGGAAGAGCTGGAGCAAAGCCACCTTCTGCTGATTCCCAGGGGGTAAGAACCACTAGCACAGGGAAAAACTTGCATGCAGTAACTTCTTCAATTGCTACAGGGAGATCCACCACAGCTCTGTCAAAACCCTGTGTAAGTGTCCAAATCCAACAGGCAGAACCGCTGAAATCCCTCCCTGCTCAGGGGCTGATTAAGAAGACTTTGTTGTATCCAAATCCCATTTGGATACCCAGTGCTGCTCAGAATCCTAAGGACTCTCAACTATTGCTACACAAAGTGGTCTTCACGACTTGGAGTCTCAGCAGAGCTCCTAAAGTTGGTTGTTTTTTGTTTTCTTTTTGTCTAATATATAGGCTGCTGCCTGGCTAGCATACACAAAAGAGAGCTGAAGATTTACACACAAATGTGTTTCCCAGCAGTGAGCACACTCTCCTGTGATGTGGGAAGCAATATTAATTGAAGTGAGATCCTGCAGCCTGAACTCTACCACATCCCAGGGAAATGCCCTAGCCCTTGGGCATTGAGTTAATCTCTCATTAGCCATCCCTCTGGTCTCTTGAATAAATTATTTATGAAAAGCAGAAAAACTTCAATAGGAAAAAGTGAAAAGAGATTTACCATGGAGTTCCTGGTAAAGAAGCCAATTCTTCAGGAGGTGATGCATGTTTTAAAAAAAAGCCAGTTCAGATAACAAATCAACTTGCACTTTGGGGGCAAGTACACATTAAAGCTAGACAGATGCTATCCTCTATGAGAGAAAAATGAATTTTCTTCTCTCAGTACCAAGGAGAACCAAAATATATAGGAACACAGGGGTGCTGCTGACAAAATGAAGAGAATATTCCTCAGGCTCAGTGAGGTACCTTGTCCATCTCTCAAGCCCAGGCTACCTCACTTCAAACATGGTTGATCTGACTAAGGCCCCAACCTGGAGCAGGGCTGACAGCTCAAAATTCCAAATAGAAGCTGATGTCCCTTTTGAAGTTCTGTCAGACACCTATTTTGAAGAACATAATCTCAATCTGTACTTCACCCCTCCATACCGGCCCTCACCAAAATCTGACTGCAGTTCGTTGAATTCCACGATGCCTTGGCTGCACTTCCATTTCTACCTTTACACCACACAAAGACTGAACCAATCATTTAAATGAGAGACTGGCACAGTGATTTGTCCAGCAAGCCAGGTTATTCTCCATAGCTTGGATGCCCAGCACGAAGCTGCAGGGGGCCTCAATCTGCAAGGTTCAAAACCTGGAAGTATTTCAGAAGGGTATACACCTACTTCTATGCTCTACAGGAAAAAATCACAGCTCATTGCTTTCATTTAAAATACAGATGGGCAGAAGGAGAGGATGATGAAATACTTCATATGAAAAGCTCTCCTGACTCTCTATGGGAAGAACAGAATCCACCATGGGCATATATTGCTGTAACTTCAGGAACTGCCATGATTTCTTACAATCCTCACTTCAGTGAAAGAACCAGAAACTGACATTTTTCTCAGTCTTTTGGAAGAGTATTTCTATATGTAAGCAAATACAGTCTAAAGGATGACTCAAGCTCTTACAACACAGGGGAACCTGGGACTTGAGCACAAACTTACCAGGACACTGCTGTGGTTCTCTCTAACACGACAGTAACTGCCTGACTGGATTCCACGTACACACAACTCTGTTCTTGTGTTTGTCCACAGCTCCCAATCTGAGCATCTGTATGTCCAAGGAAAATACTCAGCTGGCCAAACATTAATGCAATCCTTGGGCCTTCAACTGCAAATGTGTAAAATGCCTCTGAGAGCAGGTAGACAATGATCTGAGGCTGTGGCTCCACTCTTCATCAGGTGTGACCACAGCCTCCTTCAGATGTGTAACCTGTGTGGGTTTACAAAAGTATTTCCAGAATCACAGAATACTCTGAGCTGGAAGGGACCCATGAGGATCATTGATCCAACTCTTGAGTGAATGGCCCATACAAGGACTGAGCCTGTGACCTTGGTGTTATTATCACCATGTTCTGAACAACTGAGCCAATTTACTCATAATTTTCTTTAGATTTCAGTCCCCAAATGGATCCTCTTCTGATCTCTTACAGATTTTGAGTGGTCTGTAAAGCTGCTAGAACAACAGCGGTTTACAACTCAGTGGGGTGCTGGCTGAATGGATGAAATCAGACTAGCAGGGTACACTGAAATGTAAATCACCTAAATTTGTCTTTAAAATAATAAAATTTATGTTTATGATAAAGACCTTGCTGTATTAGATACAGTAGCAGGATTCAAACTATCTACACACAAGTAGCATATGTCTAGAAATCAATGCTGTTACTTAAGCATTCATGAATGCTTAGAAATAATCTCAAAATCCTACACTGTATGTAAAAATTCCTTCAATTTCTTACTTGTACAGAAAAGCAGTAGTTGTGAAAGAAAACAAATGAATAAAAACCCCTCACTCTCTATATGTCCTTGGACAGAAGATATATGTTAAACATCCATGCCTATTTTAGGAATATACCTCTTTGAAAACAGATTTCAAATTCTCAGTCTTCAAGGTCTCAATTATCCTTCACTAATATTATACAAACACCAAAAAATGCATCAAAGAATCTTCTTCAGACTGCACTGAATTATAGGGGATGTGACATAGCTTCACAAAATGTACCTATAAGAGCACCCCAAGCCTTCCATAATGCACATATTGCATAATTTAAGTATCCAAACTAGTTTCAGTTTTCACTCTGCAACAAATGCCATTATTCAGGTTTTCCCCATTAGATTATCCTGTTATCCAGAAAGACTTTTTTATTAGATTTGGGTCAAGTTCAGCAAGCAGGTGCAGGGAATTCATGGAAGGGGGAAATTCATGTTACTGTAAGATACAGCGATTAGGAACTGGGGAAGAAGAAAAGTTTCTTTTCTTTTTCCAGCTAGTGAATTAAAATAGTTGGGCAAGGGAAGACCTACTCAGCATAAAAGCATAGAGATCAAGGGCTAGATTTTGGAAACAACTGTCAGTTTTAGAGGAGTGGTGGAATTTTAAAAAAATCTTAAGCAGAACAGGCATCTAACACTCTTGGATTTTAGACACTTGACTGTTTAATGGGGTTTTCAGCAGACCTAAATGCTTTTGAAACAATTAGTCAAATTAATGAAAATATTTAGTATTTCCTCTGGTTAGAAAGTCAGTTTTTAAATGCAAAATGTGTTTCAAAAAACGTAGGGCCTGTTTCTCAGGTCAGGTACAGACAGTTGTGCTCACATTGAGCTCATGCTCTCAGCAGGCTGGACCCGAGCCAGCCTCTGCACAGATGCCATAGAAACTACATTTTCAAGTTCATTTTAAGACAGTGCTGCAGCCAAGAGAAACAATCTCTGCCCTCACCAGGCCCCAAACACTCATCCCTAACTACCACATTACCACCTCCCCTCTGCCAGCAATATGAACTGAATCACTGATCTTGTTTAGCTTAAAATTGACTTCTTTTTTTGGCCAGATTAAGTTTGACCCTGGTCCAGCTCACTCAGTTGCTGCACAGACAATTGTGAAGGAGAGGAAGTAGCAAGAAGGGCAAGTCTACTTCATTTAGTGGCAATGCTGGTCTCTGTCAATTCACAGCACATGACCAAACATATCCTTATTTCTTCTTTACAATACTCATCACATCTAAGGCACATCTCTTCAATTAAATGTAATTTTGCAATACTGCTTCGAACATTTTAATTAAATCTCGTTTTTCATGTAAATAGAGCATGACTCAGGAATGAAAACGAAATTAAGTAGTAAGATCCAGATTTAAGTAGTAAGACTTGTAAGCTAAGCCAGCAAAAACTCAGAACATGAAAGACCATTTTTTAGGTTTACTTCTGATACCTAAAAAGACATAATTCAGTGTAAAGCTCTCAGTTGTTCATGAATCAAAATGGTTTATTTATCCCAAGCAACGACAAGAGAGCTTTCTTCAGTCAAATCATGTACAAAATGTATTTTTCAAAATGTTAAAAATCAGCTTGTTTGCTTTGATTAAACCTATTTGAACCCTTGCTTTCTATCTTCTGTACTTTATCTCACTGTTGGACTCAATACAGTCCTCTGCTGCCTTTACAACTAATGTATTTAGGAGCAAAGCAGAGGAATGAGAGATGTGTTTTGCACCATCCATTTCTAGGGTTGTCCAAACTCTCCTTCATTTCCCCTTCCACAACTCTGACTGGGTAAAAGCTCATCCTGAAGCAGCCAACAACCAGGCCCAAGGGAAGCATCAAAGGAACATGCAACTCTTTGCACTGTGAGAAGTGATTTTCCTTTCAAGGCTCGCATTCCTGCTGCTGCTGGGGGTACCACTTCTCAGTGATCTTGTGAAAGACGACTCATGTTGATAAAAACATGATAAGGGACAGGATTTCCTTTCCCACTTCCCACCTGCAGGCATTGAGGCTATTCATGGAATCACAGAATAGTCAGGGTGGGAAGGGACCTCAGGAGATCACCCAGTCCAAACCCCGTCTCACGGCAGGGTCACCTGGAGCAGGTGACACAGGAATGAGGCCAGGTGGGTTTGGAATGTCTCCAGAGAAGGAGACTCCACGGCCTCCCTGGGCAGCCAGCTCCTCAACATACAGCTCTTCCTTATGTTGAAGTGAAACTTGTGTTTTGGTTTATGGCCACTGCTCCTCATCCTGTCCCTGGGCATCACTGAAGAGAGTCTGGCACCACCCTCTCGGCACCCACCTTGGAGATACTTGGATGGATTCATGAGATCTCTTCTCAGTCTTCTCTTCCCTACACTGAACAGGCCTGCTCTCAC
>VYXF01005279.1:138697-148883 GCA_013397295.1 Polioptila caerulea | reverse complement strand
AGGGGGCGCCGGGGACAGCGCGGAGGTGCTGCGGGCGGGCGGCGCCATGAGGCGGCACCGGCGCTGCTGCAAAATGGCGCAGGGGAGGCTGGCGGGCCCCGCAGGGACGGGGCACGGCGGGCGGGCGGGCCGGCCACTCACCTGCCGGTAAGAGAGGCGGAAAGGCCGCAGGTAGAGGGAGGAGGTGCAGGGCTGGACCGCCAGCTCCTCGATGGCCTCCATCCCTGCCGGGGGGGCAGCGGCCGCGGCAGGAGGAGGAGGAGGAGGGAGGGGAAGGGAGAGGCGCGCGCAGCCGCCGGCGGACGGGCCGGGAGCGGCCGCGGAGCTGACGGGATGGGTCCGCGGCGCTCTCCGGCCTCTGCCCTCACAGGGAGCCGGAATCACGGAATGCTGCCTTTCAGCCGCGAAACCGGGACCCAGGAGCCTCGCCGCCTTTATTCACAGAATCTCCATGGTTGCAAGAGACCTTTTAAGATTATCCGGTTGAAGCGTCCGCCTAGCCCCTGTGACCCTTAAACCACTAAACCACATCGCCCAGTGCCAGATCCAGACACCTCTTGAACTGGTGGCTCCACCATTTCCCTGGACAGCCTGTTGCAATGTCTGAGCATTATAACAGTGAAAAAATGTTTCTGCTATCTGTTCTGGATCTCCCCCCTCTTAGCTTTAGGCCATTTATTCTTTTTCTCACTGCAGGCATGGAAGAAGAGACTGGCCCCCACCCACCTCACTGCAACCTCCGGTCATGGAGTAGAATTATTCTCCAGAAACACCTATTTGCGATTCTGTTTTCTCAGGAGCTTGGCGGATGTTCTCAGAGGGTCAGTTATTCCCACACTTTACACACCAAAATTTATGGGCTATGCCGGCACTGAACTGAAACCTGCCCCCCTCCTCCAAAGCCTTGATCTACGTGCTCCCAGATAATCCCATTCCTGGGCATCATCAGGCTTTGCAGGATGAGCACCTTGCTGTGAAAAGCACAGTCCCTTCTGCCTGCCTGCATGCGTGGTGCTTTCATGCTAAATGGAGATTGTATGAGTGCTGTGGAAAATGCGGGTACAAGTACAGATTCATGGATAACCTGCAATCCATCACTCGATGCATCTCCATCTTTCCTTTTCAGGGTCAGCTTCCAGTATTGGCAATGCACCCAGCCCATGGTAGAAGAATAAGTGCAGCTCAGTTAGGCTCCCCTGGCTGTTTCCAAGTTATAAAATAGTTATCCCCTCTCCTTTAACATTATTATTTTTTAAGCAAAACACTATTGGATTTAGCAATTTCCTGGTTTTCGTAGAAGTTTGGTCACAGTTATGCAATGTTAGGTTACATTACTCTAGATGCTTTAATATAATATTTTTTTCTAGGTTCTTAAGCAACAGCTCACAATTTGCAGTGGTTGTTTCTCTCTGATTTGTGGTCACTTTTCATGCAGATGTGCCTGTGTACAGAAATTTAGGTGCCATATAAATAAAAATATTTTGTCAATGTATTGGCCGCACTGAGAAAAATCTGAAGTTTCTTGTACCTTCTTCTTTTTTTGTCTTCCTCTGTACTTCCACTCCATCACTAAGAAAGTTTATTGTCTTGACATGTGGTAGTAAAATTTTCAGCAGTCTATCTAAAAGGAGCAAATCCAGCAATTACAAAACTCACTGAGAAGTAAATGAGGCAGCACTTACATTGCAGAATGCTTACCATCAGTTCTGATAACACAAGTGGCAAAAAAAATGCTTGGTGGGGCTGAAAAGTGTGATTTTAAAAGTATGTTTGCAAAGCTATCATAAAAAATAGGCAAGGAAATGTATTTTATTAGCTGACTTTGAAAATATTTGTGTAACTCTGTTTGCATCACTGTATATGTCTACATATTTCTGTTTTTTTCAGAATGATCTCAAGGTCATACAGAGCTCCTGGGAACTTAAGCTATATTTTTCTAGTAAGTTATTTCAGTCTTCCAAGTCCAATTTAAGTATAAACACAGTTTCCATGCACAGCAGGTTTACAGTATCTCTGTTTGCTTATGTTAAAAGTTACCGGCTACCCAGGTCGGTTCAGCCAGTCAGATTGCCCTCTTCAATAAACATTCTGACACCACTTTCAGGTTTTGAGTGTGTGTGTGTTTTGGGGAACGTGTCACAGTGTATGATGGATTGCTTATTCCATTCCTAGGCTTAGGTGAGAAGCTTTTGGGGTTGTGATGTGTCACAGACCTGATCTCATTAATGTGCCTGGAACAGCTGAGCACAGTGTCACAGGAAAACACATTTTGGGATGCCCTGGTGTTGCAATTGCGATGGAAAGCTGTCAATTCCTTTGTTGGAAAACCTTCTTTGTAGGTATGCCAGCCAAACTGAGGATTTAACAGGCTGAGACTGAGGAGCTGCCTTAGTGTTCCTGTTTTACAGGTGAAATCTGAGCAAGAAAATAAATGGGAAAAATATGTTCTGGATAGTGGGCATATCATCCAGCACCTGGACCTGAATTGCATTACAGTTCTTTATTAAGGCTTAGATACCCTCTGCAGCAAGTGGCTTTGCATTTACTAGTCCAGGAACAATCCCAAGAAGGAAATTTCTCTCAGCTACCATTTATTCAAAGAGAAAATAACAAAGGGGAACTACTTACTTTTGCATGGGTGAGGCACACTCCTGTTGTCCTGTTCCCTTTCACTGCTTTTGTGACTGGCTGGTACAGGGACACCAACCTGTCTCTAAGTGCACTGAATTCCCAGCAAGGATTAGGAGATGAAACAATGTTGATATTGAGATGCTGCTCAGCCCCTCAACTCAGGGGTCATTAGAGCTCTGTTCCCACCTGGGTTCCAAACTGCCCCAATACTCTGTAGTGTGTTCCTTGACATCCCTGTGTGTTTGCTCCTTTTTAAAGCAGAAATACTAGTGGTGGAATGTGTCCAGAAACTTGGGGAAACAGACACCCGTGATTCCCAAGTGTTAAAGGACTGTGTTCATGCCTATTACCTTCAATGAAATATTTCCAGTACTTAAGCCCATGCTTAACTGCTTGCAGAATCCTTCGGGTTTGATTAACATGATTCCAATATAATTTACATTCCTACAATCCTGTCCCTAGTTCATCAGTTCCCAAACTTCTTACATCCTGGATTACTCTTGGCTATCACAGGTTCTTTGCAGGGCGCTATCCGGGTTTATCATTGCACTTCTAATGGAAATAGCTACCTCTGATGGCCTTCCACAGACCAAGTGCCTTATGCCATCACATCTTCCTTGCCAAGTGTGACTGTTAACTTGACTTCCAGACAACCAAAAATGTGTCAGAATGACAGGCTGCCTTTCACTACATTAAATACATTCCTTTTTCTCCCTTAACAGTGGCTTCTTGATTGTTTTCTTGTTATTAAAAAAACCCAAAAAACCAAAAAAACAAGGTTGTGAATGCTGTCATGGGTGGTTTGTTCATGGGTTCTTCAGTCTTCTGGAGCTGTTGGACTCCTGGTGTAAAATAGTAAAATCTAGATGTTTGTCCATAGGCTGTAATAGCTCTGAGAATTGTTTGTGTAACAGTGTGATAAACAGCCTAATGAAGAAAAGCAAAAAGTGTGAATTAAAATTGGTTTCTTTTCCTGGAAAGGAGAGTACATCAGCAGGCAGAGAAGGAAAAAAGAGAAGTCTTCTGTCTGGAGTGAAGAGTCTAAAGGGAAGATTCACTGGGATTTCTTAGAAAAAATAAAGTGTTAACATTAGTGTTAAAAAGGAATTCTTTCCGCAGAGTGAAGTTCTTTGTTTAACAGACTTCTCTTTCCTTCAAAGCAGTATTTGCTCTGTGCTACTTTGTGAGTAACGTTTATTACCAGCACAGTACCCAAACATTTTTTTTGGTTGCTCTTTTAAAAAATCCCCTTGAGCTTGGAGTTTCTGCCCTCATAGTCCTTCCCTTCCCCTTACATCCCGGCTGTCCTTGGGCATGCAATTTGCGGAGGGTCAGGTTGCATCCTCATTAGCAGTTTGTTTTATTGCTGTTTGCTTTGGGACACCACCGGCAGTGTTTCCCTCTCAAGCTCGGTCCTGCTGCCCTTCTGCCCGCCGTGGCTCCGGGAGCCAAGCACAGCCTCTCACCTCAGCCCAGGCTTACAGTGAGTGGACACCCAGGAATGTCCCTTGCAGTGCTTCCCTCTCCCCGCTGGAGCTTAGCAAGGTGCCTGAGCGGTTGGGTTTGCTCAGGCAGAGTTTGGCAGCCCATTTTCCACAGTGATTTTTGTGTGTGCGTGTGTCTGTGTGTACTTTTAATCTCCGTCAATCCCTGCCAGGCTCACTTTGTTCTCTGATACACCATGGCTCATGAACAAAAAGTCATCAGGTCCTGAGCCTTTCATCTCCAGAAGACTCCTTAATATATTGCAGAGTATCATTACTTTTGATACTTGTAGTTACTAAGATACTACAAGTATGAAAACCTCAACAACTAGAGGCATGTTGACTTTTAATTCTCAAATTTCGTTTTTAAAAAAATATATTTCTAGCCCTCATGGTTGCAGGGAAAAAAGATGGGAAATGTAAATGATGGAAATGTAAATGATGGCAAACATAATGATTTGTAAGCTGTTTAGCCGAGGTGATGCCACGTGTTTGTTAGAAGGGCTTTGCTGTTGGGGTGAGATAACCTGAATCCTCAGCTCCAGGCAGAAGAATGCCAGCAGAGGCTGCTGAAGCTGAGGCACTGGATCCAGCTGTGGGCCCACATCAGCCCCATCCAGCTGGGATGCTATCAAAGCCATGGTCTTCTTCCTAGAAACTGCTCCCAGAACTTCCCCCTCCGCCTCAGCTCCCTGGGCCACGTGCCGTTTTTGTGTTAAGGTCACGTAGGGATCTTCGGAGAGATGAGCACCTTTGCTGTACAGGCTTAGTGAGAAAGATGGATGGAAGTGTCCCAAATGAAGTCTGTTTTATAAACTCATGTTGGGAATCCTTATGGTTGACAGCATGAAATCGTATCCTCTTCATGTGGGCCATCCTTGCATCGCCACAGAGATGTTAGTTTTGAGTGCCTTTCTGGGATGTTAGTTTTGAGTGCCTTTCTGGGATCAGATGCATGTTCTTTCTGTAATGAAGTGGCTGTTGTGAAGTTGGCCTTCTAAAGCTTACCCTTTAGGCTCCTGGGGAAAAGCAAGCCTGAAGCTGCCAATATCTAACTTTTAATTAGTCAGTTTTGGGGCATAACCACCCTGGTTACATTCATGAAAGTCAAGAATCATGCTTATGCAATTCTTTTGGCATTGTAAATAGAGCCCTCGGGAAATTTGTTTTGATTTTAGTAGTAACTTTTCTGGGAGATGACTTTTTTAAAAATAAATTATTTACATTTCAATTGCAAAATATAAAATTAGAGGTCCACACTGCAGTACATAACATTATGTTCCAACAATTTTATTCACCATCAATTGGTTAAGGGTTGCTTTAATCCATTAATAGCCTCAGTCTGAAGAACTTGGAGCAATTATTCCTGAGTTTGGTTTGTGAGGACTGACAGCATGATCAAGACAGGCATGGTGTGTGGTAATGCTGATTTGCAGCGCAGTGAGTTAGAGAGTATGTCAGTTTGTTTCCCTTAGATGTTTTGTTTTGATTAGCTCCCCTTCTTTTCAGAAAAAGTGTATCTCTTTTAATGAGAACTACCATTTTGGTCTTTGCAAAGTCAAGAGCTGCCTCATGGCTGTAGCAGGAAATTCACCTGTGTCTAGTTAGAACAGTGTAATTTCCCAGAAGAGCTGAAATTTACCCATCTGCCTTGTGAAATGAAGGTCTGATAAATAGCTCTCTTTTTTCTGCCTATCATCAGTAAAAGCCTTGAACTAAATATGGTAAGAAAAAAAAATTAAACACATTCAGTATAAATATAGATACGGATATCATGACATGTAAAATTGGTCTGTCTAAAAATAGTGAAGGAAAAAAGCTCTGCAACATAAATGTGTAACTAATATGTCAAATAGTTCTTAAGTTATTCACAATATAATATGACAAGTTGCAATATGGTATAAAGTAGAGGAGGGGAGGTGAGAACATGGGAAGTAAATTCTCATTTTTAGCTTTTCAGCTGGGGGAAGAACAAACACACAGTCTGTGAAAAAATAAGAAACAGAATGCATGCAAAATTTAGGTACTTTTCTATTATATTAATTACTATCCAGCAAGTGTTGCCTACAGCTAAGAGTGCAAATGATTAGAGGGAAGGCTTTGATTTTTCAATAAACTTCTCTCTAAGGAGGGAAAAAAGAAAATGATAACACCGTGTTGTTTGTATTACAGAACCATGTACAACCAATCTCTGGATCTCATTATGCTGGGAACTGTTCAAATGTAGGTAGAAAAAATGGCATCTTTCACAAAAAAGCAGCAAAATCATTTGGACAAAAGAACAAACAGGATGAATGTACGGTAATAAGGAACAGTTGAAGGAGAGCAAAAGATCACGAAGAATCTTCTTTTGTTTGCCACATATGTATGCAATAGAGCTGGAAGGAGAAAAGTATTTGGATTTCTCAAGGAACCTTGGTGTTCCAGCAGTTTGAAATTGCTTGTTAGAAAAGACTGAAGCTGGGGTTGTTGGATATTGGAGTGCTGGCCGTGGCTGCAGCCATGACCCTGGTATCTCTGAGCTCCTGTCACCTCGGCACTGTGCTGTGTCTGCTACTCTGCCCTGGACTGGGGGCGTTGTAAGCCCAAGGGTCCTTAACCTTCAGGCAATTTGTCCAGCAAGATTTGTTGAAACTGTGGGATCTGGAAGCCCTGGTCCTCAGGAGACTACCAGCTGGG
This sequence comes from Polioptila caerulea, assembly GCA_013397295.1. NCBI lineage: Eukaryota > Metazoa > Chordata > Aves > Passeriformes > Certhiidae > Polioptila > Polioptila caerulea. Next base: position 142,089 of record VYXF01005279.1, on the reverse strand, counting down.
CTGCTCAGAAGCTGGGGCTGGCATAGCTCCAGTGAAAGCTTGCCTGTTTTTCAAAGGAATTTAATTGAATACTTGTCTGGATGAAATGTTTCTGTTTGGTAAATTGAGACATTCCAAAATAAAAATACAGTCAGAGGGGTTTTTTTCACCAGATGTAGGGAGCAGGTACATGGTTTCTATTTCGACATATTTGAATATAAATATATGTATATGTGTTTTATGTGATAGAAAGGTGGAGAGACACAGCTGGCCATTTTCCTGCCTCCTCTTCATTAGGTATATTATATAATTTTCCTGTTTATTTCTATTGTGCCAGTGCTTACGAACCCAGAGCTTTATTGTGCTCATCAGTATCGGATCGCAGAGCAAAACAGCCAAAAATCTCTGCTGAGATTCCTGTGGCTGGAAGTGACTTGGAGAAGAGCTCAGAGGAAGGATGGGGTAAGCGCCCCACAACTTAGTTCAAGGAGTTGTACCTTTTCTTCAAAAAGCATGTGGCTGAAGCACAGCACAGACAGTGATTCTGGGAGTGCTGTGGCAGCATGGGATGTGGGCTGGAGATAGGGAGCAGCAGGATTTCATTTTCAGAGACTTGAAGTCAGGAAGCAATATAAGGGTTGGACTGAGTGAGTTGAAATGATTTAGCAAGTAACCTGCAGGTAGTTGAGCCGATTTGTTGTTGAGGGCTAGCTGGAAGGTTGGAATTTTTGTCTTTAAAAGATTGGGTCTGGAAGAGATTGGATCTCCATAAAAATCAAAGTTCTGAAAAACAAAATCCCAGGCATTTTATCCTGGACTCTCAAAACTGTTGGCACTGACCTCTCCTAACTTAGGAAAGTGCCCTTCTTTGAAACCTTGACAATTTATTTTTTTTTTTTTAATAAATGTTCTGCATACTTTTCAATTCTTTAGTTATAGTTCAGAAAAAAAAATAACTGCAAAAATCAACCCTTCCTCCTCTTTCCTATTTGTGACCTATCTTGCTGGAATTATTATTTTGCACTGTGTTCTTGGAGGCTTACAGAGAAGATTTCCAGAGCATTTCAATTGGAGATGTGGGCATTAGTATGCTCACAGTAAAACTGAGCCCAGGGATACCCAACCCTAATATCTGTCGATCTCCCGGAGCAGCCAATTTTCATTTTACCTTTGCAGTGCTCCCTCTCTTAATGCTCTTCCTTGCCTGCAGCCACTTCATTAGAAAGCCTGTGGAGCAGGGGAGGCGGGTGTGTTTAGTGCTGACAGGTGTCAAGACCAGAGGAAAGGCACTGTTTGTTTGGCTCCCTGCTCGTGTGTGAGGGTTTGCACCTCAGCTGAACACGACGGACAAGGCACGGGGCTTTAGGGTACAAGGTTGGCTTGTGCTGTGCAGGAATATCATTGCTTTTTAACTGCTGGGGGCCTATTCACTGCATGGCCTTTTTGCTGAGATTAGATTTGAGATTCTCATAATTAAGCAACCTGCAGGAGGAAAATGCCCTCCTCCATCAAGATCAGGAAATATATATTGTTTTCAGCATAGTGCTCTCCAACAACTACTACAGTTTTCTGCTTCTGTTCTAAAGATATACAGTCCATGTATGCTAATATATCTGCATGAGAAATTGTCAGGACTTAGAGCCAGTCTTTGGCAGACACAACAGAACAGGCCCACAGACAGGTGGTTTTCATCACTGGGTGCATAATGCTGTGAGTTTTAGCCCCGTGCCTGATGCCCTGGTGCTGCAGGGGAGGCAGTTCTCTCTGGACATAAATCAGGATGCTTTTGCTGGAGCAGGTAACAAAGTGCTTCCTCCCCTGAGGCATCCTGCCTGGTACCTGTATAAATACCTCTAGGCAAGCAGGTAAACCAACAGCACATAATCTGTCATTGCTAAGGACAGCATTGCTCGTTGTACACAAGAAAGGAAAATATGTTTAGAATGAATGTGGATGTTCTGTTCTTCATTCATGTGTGACTGAATTCTAATCTCTTTTAGTGTGCTGTAAATCCAAAATAACATACTGAAGTCAGTGCAGTTCCTGGGGATTTGTGCTACTGTAAATGAGAATAGAATAAAGAATTTTTTTCTCCTCCTCTCTTGTAATGGTGAGAAGAAAAGCTGGATTGTCAGTCTGGCTATGCTTCTTTACTTTGCTGGTTTTTTCATAAAATGGACATCATTTAAACATTCTTTATTCTTTTATATTTAGAATATAGCAGAAGGAGAGCCTTGATGGTTTTTTATTTTACAGAAATATAAACATTAAAGTCATTTTTCTTTTGCACGTGACTTAGAAAGCATAATTTACTTGAAAGGACCCTATTATATACTCTGTCCTGTATTTGTTTATCTAATTGAATAGAAGAGCATTTACTGCAGTTTCAAAGTTAAGTCAATAAACATTTGTCTTTATATTGCAGCAGTGATGTTTGACAATTGAGTTGGGCAACACCCGTTTTAACTTGGGTTTATTTTATAGTATTGATGAAGCAAAACTCCAAGTACACTTTCACCCCCTTGCCTGCACTGTTGCCACGAGTTGGATATTTGGCAAAAGATTCTGAGAGCCTTTCTTACAAGCTGCCTATATTATTTACATCATCTTTATTTCCTTCACCATATAGATCATCTCACAACTTTACATTTTATTTCACATATCCCTGTATATCCTGGATCCCTGGTGTGTGAAACAAGATGTAGGGATATGAGCAGAGAGATTTTAAATGGACCTACCTTTATATTTCCAATTAAAATCAAGAGGAAAGCAGCAAAAGCCAAACTGAACCTTTTTCTCTTATGTGCCATGTTCACACCAAAACATCTGTCCATCCACCCTACCTGTTTCAAATCCAGGAACACCATGGTTATAGGGGTCTTTAATACTTATTTTCACTATTGGTTAGAAGATGCCGTTGGCATACTTAGACATAAAAATACTTAAAGCGTGTTGTATGATTTTATTTTTGCTCCATGAATGGCATTCTGGGTTGTGCTGCCTGTATCAAATAGCTCCTAGAACATCCTTCCTAATCAGTTCCTTTTGGGAGCAGGATCTTCGGGCTCGTTCTGAAGCTGTGCCAGTGCCAGCAGTGCATGGGGACTACAGATGAGATCTTTGTTACAGAAGCATGAGATCAATTCACCATTCCAGGCCATGTAGGAAATGCATTCCTGACTGAATGTTACATCGTTTTTATGTTCCTGGGACAGCATTGTACTGTGTCTCCTCCTCACTGAAAGAGCCATGTTCATTAGATACAGGAAGTCCTGCTAATCACCCATAACACGACATTAACAGCTGCTGGTAGATCTTTGTATGCCCACTGATCAGGGGAGAGTTCGCAGGAGATTTGGTGCTTCTTTGCTGTGATTGTTTTCCTCAGCATGCTTCAGAATCGGAAGTTAAAA
>VYXF01005279.1:77968-138652 GCA_013397295.1 Polioptila caerulea | reverse complement strand
AAAAAAAAAAAAGGGCAGTTAATCCTTAAGGTTGTGAGGAAAACTTTTAAAACATGCACCAGATGGAAATGAATGCAGTAGTGTCTGCAGGCAGACACATAGGCTGAGAAGTAATCTGGAGGCTGGCACTGTTTGGATTAAAGGCAAAAGAGCTGCAGAGCAGTCGCACAACTTAGAGATCATCAATAAAGTACCAGGGCTCTGCAATTCTGCAGTGAGCCCTGTCTTGTTTCACATGGTTGATAGCTTTGTTTTTGCCAGTGGCTCAAGATAAACCCAATTTTCTCTCCTGTTGATTTGTGCTCCCTTTCTTTTGTGTAGGCAACTTCCATTACTTCCTTTAGCAGTGTGCACAGATAGCTGACTCAGGAATGGAGCTGACCGGAAAAAAAAAAATATTTCCAGTCTATGGACAATAAATTTATATTTCTCCACTTGTTTTCTGCCCATTTTCTCACAACAAGAAAAAAAAAAGAGAAAAGAGCATAACTGATGAATGGTGAGATGTTTGTTTTGAACTGTTTTGATCTATATGAAATAGCCTAGTGTCTCCTTTGTGTGTAGTAAAGTCTTCAGGAATCTATCCAAGTGCCAGCAGCTATTCCTTAGCCCCAGCTTGGGATCTCTGATGCCTCTCTGTGGGTGAGATATAGCAGGATTTCTACAGATTATTCTCCAGAACAATCCATTGTTCATGCAGGAGTCCTGCATGTCCGGCTCCCATCCAATTTATGGGACAAACTCTCTGTTGACAGTGTTGCTGGTTTTGGTAGAGAAAATATTAATCCAACATCCTCCTGATAATACTAAAATAAATGATAAATCTCAAGGTTGTTTCCAGCGTCTGGGAGTAAAAGTACATTGCAAATCTCATTCTGTAGCCTGGAATCCAAGTGTTTCCCCAACATCAGCAGCAAACAGGGGTTGTGGTTTCAGAGAGCTGGATATTCCGTGTAACACCGAGGTGATATGGGCCAAAAGCACATGAAAGCACCTTAATTCCTGATCCTTCCAACACAGGAAAATGCCCATAAACAATAAAACCTGCTCAGGAGCAAGAGCTCTGCCAAATGAATAGCACAGAACTGGTAGCAGCTGCTGGCTAAAACAGGAAGGCAGCTGGTGTCCATGGATAGTGTCCATGGGAGGAACTGCCCCAAGAGATGGCAGAGGTAAAGCAAAGCAATAATCAAAGAAATGCCCATCCTCTGGATGGAGGGGTTTGCATGCAGCACCTTGCTACACACCTAAGTGCCAGACAGCTCGGGATTGTTGGTGCTCTGCAAGACCATACATGATACCATTTGCTTTAATGGTAGCAATTAGTGGGCCTGTAGAATAAACAATGATTTTATGAAAATGAGGACTGATCCATTCATGAATGGATCTCGGACAAAGATTGAGTCCCATACTTGCCCCTCAAGGTGTTCATTGTTCACCCAGATATCACTGCAAGATCCACACAACACACCATTCATTTTTGTACATTTGCTGCATTGCACAGTGCCCTGGGGCTCCAAAGCAGCTCTTTGCTGTCAGTAATGCCTGCTGGATGCTCCAATGCAGGCAGGCAGAAGAGCAGGTCCCAGAATCTGTTCACAAAATTAAAAAAACAAATAAACCAAAATCATGGAGTGCCTCCGTTTTGCCCAATTCACCCTTGCAGGGAGATGCTCTGTGACATCTCAATAGCTAGGATTTGCAGTAAGAAAGTGCAGTAAGACAAGTTTAAATGAAAGTTAAGAGTTGTGTTTCCAACAGTGGGGTATCACTCACGAGGTGAGCCCAAGTTCCAAGAGAAACCACCTCATGGCTGAGAATCAGTACGGAATTTTTTGGTAATTTGTAGACAAGTTGATTACACCAAATTTCATCTGTTACAGAGATGTGAGCAAGGCAATTAGGGATTTTTCTGGGGAGAAGTGCCCGGCAGAAAACACATTGGTTCCAGTCTTCCACCACCTCCTGTCTCCTCTTACCTGGTGTCCCTCCTGTGTTCCCAGCAAGGAGCCTCAGGAGGACAAACTGCAGGGCAGGAACCTTTTGTGCCTGCAGCTCAGTGACGACAGGGCTGTTCCCTTGGTATTCAAGGAGATGGAGGTGGAAGAGGACTTAGGTTTCATGTTTCTGCATCTTCATTCTTCCTTTTGTCCTTTCCTCCCTTGAATCTGGGAGTTCAGTGCTGCTAGGAGAAAAGGATGGGAGATCTGGCTTTGGAGGAGAAGAATCCTAGAAGAGGAGTCTTCAGGCTCCAGTTATTTCTTCCTGGTCACAGACAATAAGTTTCTGCTGTTACTGGATGGTACATCAAGACAGGACAAGATGCTTGAAGCCTTCAAATGTTATCTGCTGTCAGCCAACAACAAAAAAAATGTAGCACTCGAGTTCCAAATCCTGGAAAATGGCCATGAGGATTCACAATAAACAAACATTTCAATTTCCCTGCTCTAGGAGACTTTATTGATTTGTTGTTTTTCTTCACAAACATGGAGGCTTGAAATTAATTATTTATGTGAAAGATGTCTCTTTCTTATGATTATGATTTCTTGTCTTTGCCCACTTAGACATCCAGTTCTGTACATTAAAGAAACACATCAGAGTATTTGCTGTGATATCCTTAAATGTGGAAATACTGGATTCATAGCAGAGAATGAGGCTGTTGTGAAACTGAAGTCTTGGCTTTAGCTGCAGAAGTAATTTTAACAGGCATCTGTATATGTTTAATAAAATCAGATCTCCACCTTTCCAACTGGAGCTTTAGTCACAGCAGCATATTTTGTAGTTCCCACTCAAGCCAAGCAGTATGTGATAGTAAGGGCATTGTTGCTGGAGCAGGGAAAGTGAAATCAGTGTGGCAATCCATCTCATGCTTCCCAGACAACAAACTGAGCAGGAAAGTGTTAAATCTCCTCCAGCAACCCTGTATGGGAGCCTGCCAGTCATCTTTGTCTTTATTTGCAACCCAAGCAAAGAAGTAGATCCTCCAAATTAGGTCATCTGTTTGCTTCATTCTGAAAGATTTTTATTAAAATTAAAAGTGTTGTCTGTTTCTTCTCCCAGAGAGAAAACAAACATTGGCATCTAAAGTGGTGGAAGACAAACACTTGGTGCTGGGCAACTTGATTAAAGTGTATTCCTTGTAATGAGCGGTGCCTCCCTTATCCTGCCATTGTGTTCAGACAAGAAAAAAAAAAGGAGGGCCTGCCCTTTCCCATTGTACAGTCACATTTTCCAAGTGCAGTGAAAATGGGTTTTATAAAAAGCTCTAAAAAATAATTAAAAAAAAAAAAAGAAAGATGAACTCCATCTTTTAGTAAACCACTGAAGCAACTCTTCAATGTAGGTATCCTTGTGCATCTTGTATGAAAACTGTTGAAGTTGGTGCTCTATCTAACCTACCAGAGAAGGAAGATAATAGTGATAAAAATGCTCTGGGATAAATGTTATCCGAGCTTTGCTTAAAAGTTTGCTGCTAGAATCAAAGCTGCATTTTACTTGAGAAAGGTAATTAAGGAAAAAGTGATTTGTAGCAGAAGACTGTTTGTACTGTTATATTTTTATCACTGCCATCACCAATACCAGCATCTGCATTTATATCCCATGCACATGAACCAGCAGTCCACTAATACATTAACAGATATTATTAGCTGTAATAGCCCAGTTCAATCAGGTGTAGTGAGAGAATCACAGAGTCTCTGCATCATGTTTGCCCTTATCCAGAGAGAGTTGCTTGTGGGCATTCACCTGTGTGCAAACTGGGCAGAAAAAAAGAAAACTGTACGTTGTATGCTTACATTTTGGAAACATTAAAAAGGAGCTGTAGTCAGTAGAAATGTGTACCTGTCCTCAAAAATAAAAACCTCAACAAAGAAAATTTGAAACTTAGGCTAAGCCATGTCCTCAGCTCTGTTTTGTGGCACTTCTGTTTGTTTTAAGGATTCAGCATGGATTTTCCTCAGTATATTTGTGTGCTGAGTTCTACTATGCTGGTTCCACCCGCAGCAGACTCAGTAAACAAGGATGTGCCCAGGGAAAAACAGACATGGTTAAAAAGATCTGTGTTGCCAGCCAAAATCTGGTGAGGTTAGTTTGGGCTTCTAGCAGCCAAAATAAAACAGTTGTGTAGGGCCAAGAATTTTGAGATAGAGAGCTCTGGAGGAATTCTAAATATGCTACAGAAGTGGAAGCAACAGGACTTGGCAAAATCCTTGGTCGAGATAGAGAAACAACGTGTCTCACTGGCCAAACAACAGGGTGGTGTTGAAAGAGAGAGTGAGATGGCAAAACCCTTGGGCAGACAGAGGATATCCAGGAAGGAGTGTTTGAAACTTGGGCCTGGATGGAGATTAAAAGTTAGCTCTAATGAAACACCCATTTGCTCAGATATTTGGTTCACTGTAATTATAAATTCTTGACCTAAAATTCTTCTTTAGTATGATCAAGAGATCTGAGCTGACCAAATAGTTTGGGGATCCAACAAAAACACAGCACTCTTGAAGTATACATAGATAAATATAATATATATACCTCCATCCATACTTACAAATATATGTGTTAAATGGACATGGTTTTGACATAATAGTTGAAATAATAGAGAGAAATATTTCATACTAGAATAGTATTAAACAATTACAGTAAAGAATCTAATTTCCATGTGCTTAACTTTAGTTCTGTATCAACACATTTGTTTTTTGTTTTTCTTCTTTTCCTTCCTAATTTTAGGGATAATTACATTCCCTGTAGCTGCTTCACTAATAGAAAGAAATTTGTCTGTGGACCCTGCATCAGAGAAGCTTTACATATAAATGCTTGTACCTGTTTGGCAAGAGAATTAGCAAAGTGATGCTAATTGGCACTGAACACCTCGAGGGGGGATATTTTTATAGTCATCAATTACACACTAGTGTGTATTGATTGAGAAGCAAGCAGTGCACACATCAATTCCTCAGTATAAAAGAAAAATGCACTCAGCCAGCATGGCATTTTTGCTGTGTGATTTTTTTTTTGTTTCTAGCATCAAGTCCAATATAAAAGGCAGGTACTTTCAGTTAATTAAAATTACACTTTTTATCCAGGAACACATCAATAGATAGGCGTGTAAAAGGTAGAGATGTTATCTCACTCAAAGGGAACATGGGTTTGGTTCACTCTTACTCTTTGAATTTGTGTTTGTGGCTTATTACCATTGTAATCAACAAAATATAAATCTCCTTCCAAGTGCCTGCTAGAGCCTGACAGCTCCGAGGGAGCATTTTACAGCAGGAGCTTTTCATCCAGACCCCTGGACTGCTCAGGGTCTTTTTTAATTCTTGTGTCGGAGCTGTCAGAGATCACAGATGTAGTGTTGGGTTTAGTCAGCAAAAACCAGCCCTGTGTTGCTCTGCTGGTGTCTGGCATCCAGAGCCTGGGCTGCAGGAGCAGAAGGGATGCACGTGCCCCGCAGGGCCTGGAGCTCGCCGAGGGTGGAGACAGAGCCCATGCCAAAATATGCTAAGAATTGAAATGAAGATTCTCCTAACCCCGTACAACATGCATTTTCAAAAAAATGCCTAGATCTCTCATCAAAGTAAAATGTAATTAGGGATATTATTGCATGCCTTCTTAATTGGAACAGCTTGTGACAGAGAAGTCTTTGGGAGCATAACCAAGTGCAGACGCTGTGCGTGCGCGGCTCTGATGGAAACACTGCCCAGCACATCCATGTCCATGCAGAGCAGATGAGGGGTGAGGGTCAGTGGGACTGCCCAGGCACCCAGAGTGGGTCATGTGCAGGAAGGCTGGCTCAGAGCTTATGCTGCAATCACAGTAAGACTCTGTTAAGGTTCCTCTGGGCTAAGCAGGAGTATGTCACTCCCCTTTAACAAGTCATATGTAACTGTGAGTGACACCTTTCCTCCAGAAGTATGAAGGAATTATCAACCTTCTGCCCTGTCTTGAAGTTACTGACCCAAATGTAAAACCAGCGGTGTCAACGAAAGGACGAACGGTTGTGCAGCCAGTTCAGAAAACTATTTCTGTGAAACCCAGCCATGAGAGTGAGACAGCAGCAAATGGATGGGAAGAATTCCCACAGACAGGGTAGTGGGGAGAGGTCATAGATGGGATTTGGGCACAGTTAGGGAGGGGCTGACACTGGGGGGTGAAAGATGCCTTCATTCTTCTCGTGTGGTTGTCTCTGCACTGCCATGGCCAGAGGAATAATACCCCAGGGGACTGCTCTCCCAGACAGTCTGGCCACGGGCCAGGTATTAATTTCTCTGGGTTCCTGTGTGGAAACAGGGAAAGTGAAGAAAAGTGTTAGAAATGAAAATAAGATGAGAATATTAATGATGTTTGCCATGGGGTTTCTTCTTAGGCAGTGTGCTGCTTGCGCACTCCCCAGAGTAAATGTAGAAACAAGTTTGTTATTTTCACATGATTAATAAGGTTATTGGTTTTGTTTAATACATTTCTTGATGGAATGGAATTGTAGCTGGTAGGATTTATTTTAATGTGGTGCATTGAGAAGAGCTGTTGCCTGATATTCAATAGTTAAGTTGAAGTATCGGACACTGGAGTAATAAAAACCTACTTGCTTTGATCTTGTAGTTAAAAAATGATTAAAGTATAGAATTGCATGTGCTGACATTAGACCTCCACCCACAGAGAGATTTAAAACTGTCGGGGGAAAAAGGAAAGTTGAAAGACAGCTTAAATATAATAATTCAGAAATTGAGCTGCTTTGTTATTTCAAAGATGGTCAGAGTAAAGGGGATTTTTCATACCCTATTTGTTACACTAGATCTAAGAACCTTATCCCAGGACATTTCCTCTTGCATACAACCAAAAAGATGAAAATTGCTGAGAAGAGGTAGCATAGGAGAGACTTACATTTCCATATTTCTGTTGAACTGAACTCAGTGAATTTACAGCCTTGGGGATTCCCTCTTCCTCTCCTGGTACCTCCACCCTGTGCAGGGTGACCCCTGCCCTCCCTTCTCCTGCATGCTGCAAATAGAAAAGATTACAGAATTCAGTTTGCAGGGATGAAAAGCTTTCTTCTTTTAATTGTATGCATATTGTCATCTCCCAGGTACATAAAATTACCTTGTGGAATTGCAATTATGAACTTATTGCTGGTTTATCTAATAGTTAAAGAATACAGAGCTGGGTTTCTGGCCTCTGACATCTAAACTGCTCCAGCAAAGGCACACCCTTACACCCACACACAATCCTGATTTAAGTTGGTAGGAAGCCTCTGGTTTTGCATAAGCAATTTGCAGCCAGTATAGAGACTTACAAAAATGTATTGGCTGATGCTTGCATGATTACATCTACCCAGCCAGGTTTCTTAATTCTTTTGTAACAACAGCTTTGCTTATGCAAAGTCAATATTTGATCTTGCAGTGTCCTTGATTATACAGATAATTTTGATTCTCTGGCAAATTACAGACCCCTAGCATTTTGTCAAACATTCTTCAATAAAAGGACTTCTGTGATGAAAAAACCACAGTAGCACTCACTGCAAATGACCCTGGAGATCAGACAGAACATTAGATCAGTGAGTTTGGTTTCACTAAAACTGCTTCATTCCTATTAATACGATGATCCTGATCAGAAATTGCAGTGTAACTGAGGTTAATGTTGCTGTTCTCTGAGAATGAAGACCCAGAAATCACACCATGTCATCTCTGAGACATGAGATATGCTAGGACAAGAAGATTCCAAGACAGCTTTCTGGAGTCAGCTTCATTTACACAGGATGTAGCATTTTTGCTTTTGAATCGCCTGCCATGTTGGCAATGCCCTGCTGTTTTTCTACTGTATTTTTTACCAGATGTTCATTGCTGAAGCATACACTTCATGTTGGTTTTTGGGATCAGTAGTATTCTTGCAACTCACAAGTTTGATATGCATTTGATATGTTTGATATGCCCTTCTCAACATCAAAATTTAAATACTGTGTGTCCAGCTGCTGAGGTAGACAAGAAGTTCATTTTGTTCTTTCAACCAGCAAGGATCCAATAACCACATAAAGAGATCTGGGACCCCAGCAGGGCAAACTCCTGGCACAGGAGTTGTCTTTTCAGAAGGCCATTCACATCGTGCTTGTGTGGACAAGGGAACCTTCCAACCATGTAGAGTTTCCCCTGTGTTGTTTGCTGAAAGGATAATTCCTTTCCTGATCATCTGCAAAGCACACTGAAATCCGCAATGAGAAGTCTCTTCAGGTGAGAAAAATAGTCTTAAACTTTCAAATTCTTCTTTCTGAAGGTCTGTGCCCCGGTTAATTTTGAATTTTCATTGCTCCATGAGATGGAAGGACAACAACCTGGCATGATGAGGCAGGGTTTGCCTCTTGGAAGTGCAGGTGTATTCTCCAGCATTTCAGTCCCTTGGGGGCATTGAGGAACTGGTTTAGGATTTCACTTATCCTTAACTTAGTCTTAGCAACTATTGGAAGTAGAATTTTAAGATCATTATGTAATAGGGGATGTAGTAGGAGTATGTAGCATATGGATTAGGCATAAATGGGGAAAAATAAGAAAGTTCCACAGAAAATTATAGCAAAGTATATCTCCATGTTTGGCCAAGTTCACGTGCACTGACTCTGGCTATAAGGAAATATCCACTGGGAAATGGGCTGTCTCAGGCAGAGCTGTCAAAGAGAGATGCCCAGTCAGACTTGCAGAGAACAGGACATCATGTGACTTTGGGCTGCCCTAAAAATTGAAAGAATTAGGTGTTTACAGATCATTTCAGACAACAAAGATTTATCCTGGGGTTCTACTACAGCATGGCAGAAATGGACGTACTTTGAACGGTCACATCCTCTATATAAAATGCAAATAAATAATGCTTTCAAGTTATAATACCAAAGAACATATTGAAGCTTATATCTGTGGAAATAAACCTCCCAAACTAATAGTAAATGACTATTTATAATTGCCTGTTGGGATGCCTGACATCAGATGGTTGTACTACTAACATGAGAACGGTATCTGACAGGTTGGGAAAAACACATGGCAGAAGATGGGAATATTGATTCGTAGGCAAAATTTGGAGGGAGGGGGAGGGCGACAACAGCCAAGAATGTGCTTTATTTTTTAAGAAAGTGACATTCCTACCACCAAAACAAAAACCTGAGAAAGAAAGCACATTCCAAAATGATATCATCACATTCCTTCTATACGGACAAACATGCAGCACTGTAGCTGCTGTTTCCTGCATTTGTGATTTCCCTCAAAGAGTATTTCAGTGAGAGATGTTTTCAAATAGGAAAAGAAATTCAGTTTCAGTGTCCTTAAGAGCCTCTTAGCAAAGACTGTCCCTTTGAGGCCAAGACTGGCTTAAACAACAATATCTGGGTTGGCTAATATGTCAACTTGTTAGTTTGTGATGGAGGTAGAAAATAGGTTTTCTGGTCTTCAGTGACATTTCTTAGAGAATATCCACATACTCTGGTGGATGCTTTAGGCTGAGTAATAGACCCAACGTGAGATTTTAATTTGTATTGTACTGAAACAGAGTCTGCAAATTGTCTTGATTTGCAGATTTGCAAGTGGATAGGAGGCCTATGAGGCTTGAGAGAATTTGTGTTAAATTGACTCACTGAGTGCAGCAAACCACAGCAACACCTGACCAGGGATGTGGTGATTCTCTATCATCAGGAGAGTGGAGCAAGCCATATTTTTTAAACCACCAGCAACCGCAAATTGAGACCACAGGGTTGAGCAGGAGCTTCTGCATGAATTTCTTCACCTTGGGTTGCTCCAAAGGTCAGACTGAATGATCATGAGATCATGAGCTGTGAGGGCATGGGCTGCCACAGCCCAAGGTCAGCGTGGGGCTTTGCCGGTGCTGTCCCATTCAAGATGGGGAGAAAGGGACAAGGAGATTCCCATAGTTTACAGACTGGCAAATGTCTTAGAGCAGCAAAGCAGACAAGAGTCTCACTGCAACTGCATGGCAGGGGACTTGCTGTTGGTCTGTTCTCTTCTGAGTTCCATTCTGGGATAACTTAGTGGCTTCCCACAAAGTAAACCCAAATGTAACTGAAGGGAGAACAAGTTCATGATCAATTAAAAAAATAAAAGTCTGAGATTCCTTTGCTTTGTTGGAGTACGGACGGCACAACCATGGCTCTCTGTATGTTATAGTTCAGTGTGTAATTCTGAATTCTGTTATTGTGAGTAACACAGAGAGTTATTCAGAAACCCTGAATTTCATCATCGACTATGAACACCTGGGCCATTTCTGTATCTGTTTCCCCATATTCCTACCTTATATCATTAGTATCCTAAAATCAGCATTCAGGCACAGACACTGTTGCCTTGTGTGACTTATGACAACCTAATCCTTCCCTTTCCATTTCTGTTATCTTTGCCATACAACATCTCTCTCACTGATTTCAAATGCAAGTTTTGAGGGGCAAGATCTGCTGCTGTAAGTGTGAAGAGGTCCTGTTCTCACTTAGGGTTGCAGTACAAACCTGCAATATTATTATAAATATTATTACAAATATTATTATAAATATTATTATAAGAAATAATTAAATTTATTTTTTAAAGGACAAACATTTACCCAATCCTTGACTCAGGTCAGTAGCTCAATCCTTACACCAAATATGTGCATTTTGCACAAGTGATACCAAATTATGGTGTCTTCACAAACACCAGGGTCATTGTAAAATCTCTATTGGCTTCAAGGTTACCTTTTGGGCAATGAACCACCCATCACAGCAGAAACCTGATGGTCCAGCAAGGAGAATTGCCATGACAAAATCGTGCCCCTCACAGCCTTTTCCCAACCATTCCCCTGCTGATTGCAGTTTCTCTCCAAATGCTATTCTGCTTTTATAGAGTGTGTGAACCTCCTCCATCCTGCTGCCCCCAGACTGGCAGCTGCTCCTTCTGTCCTTGGAGGGAAGCTGTGCCTGGCATGTAGCTCTTACTCCCCTCCAAGCAAAGGACAAGGTTATATGGCAGATCCAGGTTTCCTTTGTTATCTATTTGGTTGAAGAAGGTAGGTTTGCAGAGGCATTCAATTAAACAAAGACATTTTATTTTAGCCTCTGTTAAATGAAGAGGAAACCAATAGACAATCTTCTCTTCCTCTGGGTGAGGAAGACATTGGCAAGTGCTATATTTAGGAGTGAACTAATGCAACCTGAAAAAGGATTTTGTCTGACTTACCAGGACATGAATCCCCCTTCATTTCTAACAACTTGAACTTCAGGGAATGTGAGCAGCTCACCCTACACTGGAAACTCATGTTCCTAAATGCATTCGAGTTTTAAAGCAAAACAAAGAAAAGTTGAAACCAAAAGTAGGCTAAAAAAGCACCATTTTTAGTCACGAAATTCTTCTATCTCGGTCATAATTTGGGATATACTTGCTGGCTCTGGAAGGCAAGGTAACTTTTTGTTCTTATTCTTCTCAGTGCTGATAGCCTAGGGCAAGGGATGGCTGAACTGGTCTGGATGAGGAACTGTGGGCATGGCATGGGCACTGGAGCTCCATCTCCAGGGATAAGCATTGGCCTCGGTTGTGCCAGACAACAGTCCTGAGCTACAGGACTTTGATGTATTTATTGCTGCTGATGATGATTCATTAGACACTTGAGAACACAACTAGTTCCTCATATCCCAAAACAAGTTCCAAGTCTGGGTAGTGTAGCTGTAAGATGAGCTAATTAAAGATAATTTTTTGTATATGACAGGAAAATGCTGATAACATCAAACCCTAATGGAGGGAGATGGGAGAATTTCCCTGAGCTACATGCTTTGCTGCTGAGAAAGTAGAGCTTGGCAGATGGAGGAAGATGGAACTGATTTCCAATTTAGCCTTCTATTAATGTTTTATGAATTTAAATTTAGCATAGTAATTCACTCTTCTGTAATCTTCACAGAACTCCTATTTCCTTTCTATGGACTGCTAAAATGAATTCTGTAAAAGTATCTGTGTATACACATATCAGGAGTCTCTCCTGTCCAAAGGAGGAACAAGAGAGTCTTGGTACAAATTCCACAGCAAGTGCCCTTCCTATGATGTGAGGTTCAACATCCTCATTCTGCCAAAACTTCCTCTGAACACTGTGGCTTAGATCCAGGTTTGTCTGGGTCCAGATTCTCAGGTATAGATGGGTAAGAGTGAGCAGAGGACACACATTGTTTTTATTCTCTTAATCTCTCTGAGCAATTAGGCTTTGGCAGAGGAAGGGTGAGAGATGCAGTGAGAGTCCTTTCCTCCCCACTCTCTGCGTGGGCTTGAGCTACAGGCTGTGCAATTTTATCCAGTGCATTCTTATGGCACTTGGGGAGTGCTCTGGCAGCAGGCCATCAAGGCATACTGATGGCATCCCAGGAAATCTCTTTAGAGAAATGCAGGAAAGTAAAATACATATCCACCCACCCTGGGCACTAGGGACTGTCTGAGAGATGGATGCTGATTCATTCTGCCAAATAAAAAAAGGTAGACAGAATGCCCAGCATGGATTACCTTCTGCCTCTCTTTTCATTGATTATAATTTAATCTTATAGTGAGCTGGCTTGGACTCATCAACCTGAGGTTTAGGCAGATGAACTCAGACAAAAAGCTTTCAGCTCCAAGGATCAAGATGGGAACAAAAAGGTTATTTCTCTCAGGGCATGTTTCATCCCATGACTGATAAATGTGCCAAGTGTCTCAAGCTTAATCCCTGGGAGCATCCCCATGGCTTTCATGCTGCCAGGCCCTATACAGGCTGAGGGGCCAGAAGGTGAAGGATCAGCACATGCTGGCAAGTTAATTGGGGTTTTGGTTACACTGGCATGAATCTCGAGCAGCTCTCCCAAAGCCAACAGCAGATGCTCTCTGTCTCTGCCACTGACACTCAGAAACCAGAGAGCAAAACGCTGTGAATTTGGGAGCTTCAATTAGCAGTTCCAAAAACGATGGAATCCTATGAGGTAGTGTGTCAGCTGAAAGCAAGCAGAAGGATTCCCAAAATATAAGCATGATTCTGTAGAAAATCAGTAAGAAAAGCAGACTGGGGAGGGAATTTTGCCCAGCAGGGTGTCCCTGACAAGAAGAGAATCTTTACTTGGAGAAACATGACTTTATTGTGTTGATTGTAGCACTTTTTCTTATCATGCGTTGTTGCACAGAGAGAAAAGAGGCATCTGCAAGAAGGCCTAATATGCTGATGCTGGTTTAGGTGTGACTGGGTGTAAAAACACAGTCATTTCAGAGCTGGGGTAGCTACTGCTGGCGATTTAGCACTGCATATCTCAGGGCCTGTCTGCTCTGACCGGCTTCCTGCCACTATCCACCATTATGTATCAGCAGGAAATTACACTTTTATGAGTGATTTACCTTTAAACAAACACTACTACACAAACAATATGGTATTGAATTTGGTGGTTTGCCTTTTAAGTATTACAGTGAAAGACTGTAACAGCTGTCTAAGCTGATAACTACTACCTAGGGTAAGAATAATGTTGACTGAGTTATTAGTCAATTGTTTAACTAAATCTAGCTGCATCTCTCTCTTTTAACTGTGTGGCATTTACAGTTTCTTTAAACAATATAGTCCCTTGAAACATGTAACTGGTTCCTTGGGTGGGAACTTTATGGATAAAGAATTGTCTCAGAAGTCAGATCACATTTTTAATTTAAATTTTTGTGTTTCTATGTTTATTCCTTTATTTTTCGTAGCCAATGCCTGGAGGGAGTAGTCTCCTAGAAGTGAATTTCCATGTGGCTTGCTAGATTTAGCAGATGAGTTGCAACCACAAATTGTGGCTAAAGGTGACTAGACTGCATAGGTGGATGAATTTTGGCAGAGAGGGATTGAGACAATGTAATGAAACCATTGCATATCCACTGCAGTGGCTTTTGTGAGAAGCTTTATCCTAAGTTGAGGGGTCATTTTGTAAGGTGCTGAATGCCTGCAGCCTTCAAGAAGACTCTCAAGCCATTGAAAAATAAGACACAGCATGTGTAGAGGAGGTTGACCTGGCAAAATTCTTATTCCCTTTTTGAACAATCAGGGTTAACTTCAAGCCCAGTTGAGACTTCCAGACTTTGAGGCTCCATGGTTTGGACCAGATCCAAGGTCCAGTTAAGTCACCTGGAGATTTTCCACTGACTCCACTATGCTTTGGACTAGGCACTTTGGAAGGCTATTCCCACGAATTCAAATGCCCCAAGTCAAACATGGCTTTACACAATTGAAAATCACCTGCTTTGTATGTTTTCAAAGGCAGCTCCACCACTCAGCAGTAACAATGTAGAATTGGGTTGAAAGGGTGAAAATAGAGGTGGACGTGAAATGACTCTTCAAAAAGTCCATGGCAATGGTCCAGCTCTGCCCCACGGGAAATGAGAAGTTTTAATGCACATTTTTTATGGCCATTCCTGAACCAGATTTAAAGGGAAAAAATCTTGTCACTATTGCAGAACAAGCACTCTCCTTGTGTTTTATAGATTTGAACAATCCTCGCTGCATTCTTTGAAAAGAGAAATACTTCAATGCTTCAAGGCATTCCTTTTGTTGTATCACTTCTACTACCATTTTAAAGCCAATTTTTTGATATGAGCTGTGGTGCTACTCTGGAGTTGGTCTCTTCCAACAGCCCATTTTCATCAAATCACACCTGGAGTCGTTTGCCCATTGCAGGAGGAATCAGTGCTATGCCTCAGAGACAAACTGTTCTCTGCAGCTTTGCACCTGGCAACAGCCTAGTTCCAAAGAGCCAGACTCAGCCCTGAATCCATGTACAATCTACAAACAAAGGCAATCTCATGTCTTTTGTTCCACCACTAGTTTTTTGTAAGTACAGTCCTCCTTTGCCTATAAGTGCTTTTTGTAACAAAAAGCCTGAATTTTTAAGTCAAGCTTATATCACTGTCTTTATGGTTTTGTTCTTTCAAACAGGGTCAGTTTTGAAAATTCTTGTACATATGTGCAAATTATTGTACAATTATGTGAGTTCTGATGTAATTGCCCAAAAGTTTAAAGGACTAGGCCCTTCTTTGTCTTACTACATGAAAAAGAAGAAAAGAAAGGTGACAGGATTTATAAGGCCTCATGGTCTACTTCTGTTGCTTATTTTCTGCCCATATCTAAGTTTTTAAAGGGTCCTTTCTTCATTAGAGGGCTAATTATTTTGTCTAGTGAGCCAAAGCATAGATGAATATTGGATTAACAATGCCCACTAACTCTCCCTCAGCAGGTGGAAGATTTGATTCTGATCGCTTGGTGGTGGTGCAAAGGAAGAGTCATGACCTGGAACCAAAGGAGGATGAGATCAAAAGGAGTTTCTATTACTGTCTGGGCAGCTCCCTGCTGATGTGGCCATCCTTGAAAGAATAATAAACTCTTACAGTTGACTTTTCAGGTCCTCGTGTATTTTGGGGCACAAGAGCTGTTGGTCACAGAGAAAATAAATTATCTATTTTCAAGCTATTTTCCTCTTTTGTTGTTGTTTTTGTTGTTGTTGTTGTTGCTTTGTTTTGTTTTGTTTCCATACCAAACTGGGAAGAACTGCAGGTGATGATGAGGATGAGGTTATTAAATGCACAAAAATGGCAGAACAGCCTTGAGCACAAATGAAAATGGGCCCTTCTCTGTAAAACAAGTTGTCAAAAGCCCTGCCTCTTAATGCAGAACAATAAAATAATCTTTTCAAACAGTTTAATGGCCAGGATGAATGAAAGAATCTGTGTATGCTTTACAAAGGACCTGATTACTGCCAGCTCACATGCTTGCTCTGCAGTTGTAGTACATTAGAATTTGAAGTAGGATGTTGTTAGCAACTCTTTGCGTGGGGTGGAATTTGAATCAAAAGCTATAAATGACCTGTGACAGCAAAAATGAAAGTGCAATTGCTTTCTCACATGACCTGTTTCTTTTAGTGTCATTAAACTCAATCAATGATTAACCTTTGGTTTAACAGTGCTTGTCATTTCATAGCAAATCAAGTAGAAAAAATGTTGTCTACCTGAATAATTCCCTAGAAAATGTCTCTGAGGTACATTAATAGTTTGAGAGGTGAGAGGCTGGCCTAAATTTGAAGTGCAAAATCACTGAGTGCAATTGAGGGAATGAGAAACATCTGACTATCCATTTGGCTTGCAGAAATCCTGCATGCAAACCCAGATTATAGGAAGACCTGGTGTCTTCTTGCACGAACAGGACAATGTTTGACTCACAAATAACGCATAAGAAATAGCATTGAATGATTTCACAGAGCCTTCATCTCACTAAGATTGTTTTTTGCATAATAACTTTATGTAGTAAATATATACAAACAATGTGTTATAATCCAAGATGTCTGGATATGGTCGTGTTTTTTTGATCTTCATTGAGATCAAATGAGTTACGTTACTTTACACTGAATTAAGTTCTAGCTGGAATGAATTTCCTTTTGGCAACCAATTAGGATGTTTAAAGGATTTACTTTTATTTCTTGATCTCAAAAGTATTTGTGGACAGTTCACATGGACGATGTATTACTGTGCCTAACTGCTATCAGCCTGTATAATTATGTCATTTGCATATGCTAACAAGGTACATTATAGGTATGGTGTTTTCACATGCCTTTTATCCAATTAGCTCATTGTACCCAGCAGTCTTGTGTTCTGCCCCTCTGTCACCAAATGATTAAGAGCTGTGAATTGAAAATAGTTCCATTCATATGGTGTGTCTGTGCAGACAGACCTTACTCAGAAGAAACGTGGCTTCTGCTCTTCACAATCCTGATTTATTCATTACACACGAGGGGAGGGTCTGCAGGGCCCCCAGATAAGCTGGGGAGCTTGATGTGGGAGATGAGAATTGATTGAGAATTTCACAAAAAGCTGTGCTCTAAAAAATACAGAATTCCCAGGATGACTTCTTGTGCTCATCATGCGCCTTTCGTCTAAAGGCACATGGAATAATTAACCTTTGCTTGCTTTCATTCATTTTGTTCTCAAAAGGAAAAGTTGCACACAGTGAGATCTCTTTCCTCTTTTTTCCTGTATCCAAGTTTTCCAGTGCACTTTGTGTAGCATTTTTAGCTCAATCCCATTGAAGTGAGGTTCATTCAGGTGATTCAGCCATACTCGTGTGCCTTCACGTGCAGAATCACATCCAGCTACGTTTCTTTTAAAAGAGGATTTGCACGTAGGTTTGTACCAGGGGGATAAAAATTTTCAGTAAATTTCCTTCCTAAAATTTTGGTGCAAAATATGTATGATCCTGCACAAGGATCTTGGTGAAATCATTACCCTGTTAATAGTGTTGCAACATGATATCACTGTCATCATGGTCAGTGAGGTCAGAGCAGTGCTGTGAAAGGATAAGGGACAAGAGGGTTAAGTTTATTATCCCTGGTGCTCTTTTCTATCTTATCCTTTTTTGAATTGGGAATATTCCTAAAGAAAACTGAAGTGTCAGTTTAGGAACATCTCCTATTTTATTGTCATATGATTATAACCTCATTGACTCAATGACAGCCTAATTAATCACTGGAAAAATGAAAAGGAGAGAAAAATTGGGGCAAAAATTTGCAAGCGGTATGCAGGCAAGGGGGAAATGAGTTTAAGTAAGTGTGGAGAACATGGTTTTCAGTTACTTTGTTTTCTCCTTTTCCCTTCTTTCTCTCCCATCCATGTCAATCTAAGAAGAGCAGCTGGCATCTGTAGCCTGTTGTGCAGATGGGTTGAGAGGAGCACATATTCCACGATGTGTCTGGCACACTTCAGAAGTGGCTGGTGACTGATTGTGTGTTTGCCAGCAGCCAGTGATTAGGGAGACTTGCTGTAGCCATGGATGTCTGGCAGCACACAGAGTCCAAGAGACTGAGGGCATAAGGAAACATCACATTAATGTCTCTCAAAGCTCTGGCCACAAATGCAGCCTCTTGGTAGACACAGTCTGCAGGGTGAGCATGTCCCTTTTCCAGACTTGTCATTTTCACAGGGGTCCTAAGTTTTCGTTTTTATTCCTAGATGCATGGAATATGCACTGGAATGTGTTGTGTGTACACCTTGTGAAAAATGATGCTTGGCCTGAACAATTTGCAGTCAAAATAGGCAGGAGCAGCAAAGGCCTGGAGACAGATTTCCCCATCCCATGGGGAAGGGACTGAAACACAGAGAAATAACATGGTTGGGTGACACATGGGAGTTGTAACAGTAGTGAGAGCTAAATACCATTATTACAAGCCTTTGCTGAGGGTTTTAGCTTCAAAATTATTTTTTTTCTTGTACGTACAAGGCACACCTTTAACTTCAAGCCATTTGACTCATTCCTACAGCAGGGCAGGGCTCTGCTAACCTTGAGCACAAGTCAGATGCCAACCTTACCAGGGTTCTGTGCCTCTCCCCAATTTCCACTGCAGCCTCACTGTCATCACCACTCTGCAGCACAGCTGGGATACAGTTCTTGCTTTTTGGAGCAAGATTAGATTTGTGATTAGAGGCACAGGAGCCACTAATCCCTTTCAATGTCTGCACCCTGCCCACCCAGCCTGGTGTAGGACCAGGAGAGGAAACAAGGCACAGGCAGGCAGATGGCAAACGACACTGAGAGGGTGCTGACATGGCTGGAGCAACATTCCTGCAGAGAGCCAGCCACTGGCAGGCAGCTATGCCCTGGACTTTGCCATGCAGGCAGGACATGACATTGCTCAGGAGCTCTGGAGCCTCTTGCTGGTATTTCTGGAATGGTACCAGCACAAAGCTGCAGCAACACGCTGGTGATTCAGGCCCAGCATGAATGGCGGGGCTGGACTGGTAACTTTGATGCATGCCAAGAGGGACTCTGCCAGAAAACTCGATGCCAGCAGCATGCAGTTTTACAGACACCTTTCCAAAACAAATATATCTGCTTAGAATGCAATTCAGTTCTTTGTGAAGCGGCGTCAGGCCGGCTGATTGGGGTTGTTTATGGAAAGTCACCAGCTCTCCAGTGGTGAGTTCTCCAGCATCAAATCCAGTCTCTGCATTCCTCATCGCAAAATTAAGAGTCCTCTTCCAACCTACACTTAGGACTCAAACTTGTGGTGATCTTCAGGAGAGGCTAAGGCAGAATATCTTCCTCCTTTTCCCCAGTCACTGGGTGATTTTTCTTAATATAAAACTCATGCACTTCCAGTGCTGTGTCCCTGGTGAACTGATCTGTTCATTGGTCACTAAACCCACCCCAGTCACTAATCCAGCCTCAGTTTCCCATCAGATAATCTCAAGTGGCATCTCCTGCGTTGTTGTTTGGCTAGAAGACCTGTGGACTCTGGCAGGACCTCAGCTAGCATCCAGTCACTGAAAACCAAAAAACCCCCTTTATTCTGACCCACTCTCACACCTCTTCTGCGTTGATGCTCTTCCAGGTGATCCAAAAACTGAAGGAGATTTGGGACACTACTGACAAATGTGGTGGCTCCTCCTCCAGAAGTGTCAAGTTGGCAAGGAATGGCTCTCTGCCCCTACCCTGGGCACAGACAAGGACGCTGCTGTGGCTGCACCTGAGCCAGACCCAGGACCAACCTCTTTCTCAGGGGGTTGCATGAACAAAATACTTACATGAACAGAAATAAAACAGGTGACAGAGAATTGTGAGGATCAGGATTGCAGATCAGTGTAGACCACCTTTCTCTGAAGTGGGGACACCTCTGCATCAGACATGGAACCTCAAACTTTGGTCAGTCTTTATTCATTGTTAAAAATTGCTGTTGTAGACCATGATATTGCAACCTGTTGGCTGACACTGGCATGCCCAGTGATTTCATCAGGTATAATGGCTACCACCAGCCTGAGCCCTAGCCCAGAAGCACAGGAAAACTAGGAAATCCACCAGATGCTTTTAGGAGAGAAAGCTTCCCACAGACAAAGCTTGAGTTAGTGTATGAGAAAGGAAGAGGAAATGCAAAGCTGGCAAAGCCTCAGCTTGGAAAAACTGACAGTCAGACGGCAGTCCCCAGGGAAAATATCCTAACTTGGGAGAGCAGGAGGAATAGCTGTGGATTGTTTGGTGCAGGGTTGGGGATGTAGCCAGGCCAATTCCAGGGCCATGGTGGGAGCAGCTGGCACAACCCTGGCAGGGGAAGGACAGGCACTGCAGGGCCAGGGGCTCCACGTGGACATCGGATGTGGCCTGTGGGGCTTGGCATCCTGGGAGAGCCATTCTGGCTGATCCAAGCAGTAACCCAGAGGGAAGCAGTGCGGGGGATTTGCCTCAGACTTGCTTTCTCCCTCGCAGAGGTAAACTATTCAACCCTCTGCACTCCAGCCCCCCGGGGGACTTGCCACCCAGTTCGAGAGCAGGCGCATTAATAAACCAACATCTGCATCTGCATCTAGATCTAATCTGTGGCTGCTAAGGGAGATTTGCTGCTTCCCACCCCCAGAAGCATCTCGTCAGTAGTTCTGGAGCTCAGTTCTCCACCTGCAGTTTGAACATCCCATACAGTGATGTTAATTTAGAGCCCATTCCTCCACTGTTCTGGTGACCAGTGTTAGGGAATTCCAAGTTCCAAGGCACGTCCATCCCTTCAGGGAAGTGATGCCTTTCCTGCTTTCAGTGGTTGGTTGAGCAGAGGGTTCTGGCTTGCTGGATAGACAAGCCCTTGTTGGATTTTGTGTGCTGCAGCCCTCACCTGCTTCACTGGAAATTCTCCTGTGGCCATTAATTTGGCATCAGTGTTTCCACCTGAGGCTGCTGTCAGGTTTGTCCTGGTCTCACAATCTGATCTCTGTGGAATCCTCCAGAAAGATTTTGATGGCACACAGGGCCAAGCAGAGTCTCTGCTTCCTCAAGTTGCCTTCCTGCCACCTCTCTTCCTCTGTCTCGTCTGAGCTCCAGCTTCACACAGTGTTTAGTACCTTCAAATTCATTATTTAGCTACATTTTGGGCAAAACATTCCAAATATTAATGCAAACAAGGCCTGTTTCTTTTAACTGTTTCCCTCTGCTTGCTGATAGAAACAAGAGGAGAGCTTTTCCCTGGGGACAGCCTGCCCATCTGGAGTATTCAGGCTTTTAGGGTCTGCTTTTCATCCTCTTCCCTGGCACTTGCTTCTTGCAGGGCTGGGCTGCACATTCACAGGTATATGACATTACTGCTAATACTGCAACAAGCTGGCATTCATCAAGCATCTGGGATGAAAGCTGTCTCTAAAAAGGCAGGTAGGGGCCTGTGCCATGGGAAAAATGACCAGGTTTTCTAATCACTCATATGGAGTTATCTGGACACATGGCTACCTTTCATCACTTACGCTGACGCCAAAAAAAAGGGATTATAAAGCCAACATGCCTGTTGAAATGTCTGTGTGTACTAAGCTGTCATGGACTTGTTTTGGGTCAAAATAACACGTGTACTTGATTTCTTTGTTTTTATTTTTTCATTTCTTTTTTTTTTTTTCTGTCCTGATTTTCTTGTGAGAATGTGAATAAAAAGGCAAAATTTATCCACAGAAAATATAAGTAATAGTGCCATCGACCAACATTACTTCTTGAAAGCCATGCATAACCCAAAGCATATTATAATGGTAAAAGTAAATACAAATATCCAAGTAATTTTTTTCTTAAAAACTAAACACTTCAGTAAATGAGTTTGA
This sequence comes from Polioptila caerulea, assembly GCA_013397295.1. Taxonomy (NCBI): domain Eukaryota; kingdom Metazoa; phylum Chordata; class Aves; order Passeriformes; family Certhiidae; genus Polioptila; species Polioptila caerulea. The sequence goes on along the minus strand of VYXF01005279.1, from coordinate 117,089 downwards.
GCCACCTGGTCTAGTGGGAGATGTCCCTGCCCATGGCAGGGTGGTAGGAACACAATGACCCTTAAGGTCCTTTCCAGCCCAAGACCTTTCTCTGGTTCCTTATCACCAGTGTCAGTGCCACAAACACAAAGCCAGGAGAGCAGCTGTGCCAGGTCATGTCAAAGTCCATCTTGACTGCCATCCAGCTTCAGGCTGAAATCATAAATGAATGATTTCTTGGGAAGAGGAAGGAAGAAGAAAACCTGTAAGATACATTCCCCTTTCAGCATCAGCTGCTCTCAGGTTAGGGGCTCCCTGAGCAAGGTGAGATTTGTCTCTTTAGTAACCTCAGTGCACTTCTCTACAGTGAACTTGTCCAGTCACTGGTAGAACCCTTGTAAACTTTTATCATGCACAATATCCTTTGGCAAGAAATTCCATACATCTACTATCTATTGCATGCAAAACTACCACTTCTTGCTTGGAACCCAGTTCATGCACAGCAAAAATCATCCCTATCCAGCTTTTCTGTGATGATGTTAAGCAGCCATGCAAATTAACATGAATGGCATTATTCAGATTTGGCTTTACATCATCCATGAAGCTATGCTGACATATTGCAGACCAGCAAATGTTCATCTTCTGCAGAACTTGCTTGGAAAAAGCATGAATCCCCTAATAGCTAATAAAAGAATGCATTCAAAAGATTTTCTGGCCTGTACAAATAACTGAACAATTTATACAATCTGTAGGACTTGGTTTTCCATTGCATGGCAGTAATGGTGTAACACTTGGAGAAACTGTGTATAAAACTCTATGTGTTGGAAAGGAAGTAATTTCCATTAAAATCCTATGAAGAAAAAAAGGATTATGGTGCAGCATTGGACAATGTAGGTCTCAAAAATATGCTGCAAGACACAGAATAAAAAGAATATATTCATTTAAAAAAATATCATTGTTCAAAGTTATAATGTTAGACCTTCCAGGTTTTCCTGATGGCAGTGAGTGATAGGGCTCTGCTTTGCTCCCCAGTGAGTCAGTGGTGTGCACCACCCCACAACAGTTATGGCTTTTCTTTTATCATTGTGCAGCATTTTGTCCCCATTCTTGTGTGTTTTCCTCTGCCCCTGCCATTTGTGTCATTCTGATGGAGGCAATTTTAACTGGGATGTCAATGAGCAGCAGCAAAGCAGTGAGGCCCTCTGAGGAGGGGCCAGCATCTCCGGTGCCTCCAAGGAGAGATTGCAAAGAATGGCACGGCCGATGCCAAGCCAGAGTCACTCCAAGACAGAGCTGGGGGAGTCACTGTGGCAAGGGAGGAAGACGAAAGGGAGGAGAAGAGGAGGGAGTTTGCCACCTTTCCCTGCAGGACTCATGCAAAGCACTGATAGTGTGTGTTTTATTCATTCCTTGCCTTTGTTCTCTAACCATCTCTTGAGAGACATTTCAAAGAAAGGGAGGTGAGGAATAGACTAAAAGTCTCCTTTTAGATTGAGGAATGCAGGCTCCACCCTTGCTCCCAGCTCCATCCTTTCTGTGCTGCTGCAGCTGGGGAGTCTCCCTTGAGGCTCTAACATAAACCTGGGGCTGGTCCTCAGCCAAATGGTCCAAGGATCAGGGGAGCCATTTTCTTCCCCGAGCTCAGGGCTGGCCTTTCCTTACAGTGCTGGGAAGTCAGACCTTGGGAAAGGACTCCATCCCTTGCACCACAGGGGAGCTGAAAGATGTAGGGGTGACAGTGAGTAACCAGGTGGATGTCACCCCCTCGAGTGATGCTGCTGTGCAGATTGTCCTGAGCATGCACAGGAGGAGCCACGACCTGGATTTATTTCTGTGCAGCATGGGGCAGCCATGGGAACACTCTGTCCCATTTTCAAGTCCACATTTCAAAAGAGATGCTGACAGGTTGGAAAGGCATCAGGGAAAGGTACATGAGCAGCTTGAGGTCTAGAAAACTTTATGGTAGTAGACTGAGAACTCAGTGGCATTCTTCTGTTTGAAGGAAGGCTGAGGGGTGACTTGCTTGTGGTCTACAAGTGTGAGCATGGGGAAAATAGATGTTCCAAGCAGAAAAAAAACCCTATAATAAAATCTAGCGGTTGGTTGCTGATGCTAGATACATCCAGAACAGAAGGCAAGTTTAAAAATTAAGGTAATTAGCCACTACTTACTAAAGTTGGATTCTCAGTTTCTCTTTTAAATCTAAAGTGGATGACTTCCTGAAATCTCTTCTGCAACATCTGAAGATGGAGTAGAGCTCATGGGAGATGATTTTGTGTCAGGGTTATACAGCTGTTCAGACGACCCATCATGAAAGCTCCCACGGCAAAACTGAGCATACAGCAGAGCTGACCTTCCGTGCCAAGTGCCTTTAGTCCTTACTCTGACAACCCTCGTGTGACCCTGGGTGCACTGGGAAATCCATATGTTCCATAGTCACAGTGTGTTTATATTCCCCAGAGAGGTGAATGGGAGGAATGTTTCCATACTGGGTAATCAGGGTTAAATCTTACTGAGATTACAGCATTCAATGTCAGCACCTCTGAAACTGAGATAAAGAACAAGAATAAGAAAAAAAAAAAATAGCCCTCTTTTCCTTCTCACAATAGATCTGCTATCAACAGTAGCCAATCTGCTAGCAATGATATTGAAATGTATTGCTATGTTCAGAAAATGTGCCATTTTTGGGTATAGTGGGTACCCTCACCTAAAACCAGTGGGATCTGGCCAAGTGGGAGAAGTGAGTGTAGGAAAAATGTGTCTGATCCCTTGAGCTCGGGGAGATCCACTGGGCTACCTGGAGGCTTTGGCACTGTTTGGATTCAGATCTCCACAAGACTAAATTCTATTTAAAAAAAAATGCCTAATGCGTGTGGGTTATGTGCATGCCTAGGAGTGGAGAAACTAATTTTTAGGTGTTTGTCTGGGAATGGGTCTCGGGTGAGCGTTCTCGCTCCCATTCTGCAGTGACCTCTGCTGGCAAGGGCAGGAGCCGGGACCTCGCTCCCTCCCTCCTTCCCTCCCACCCTGCCGCCCTCGGGGCACCTGCGAACGGGATTTTTTGATTAGCACCTTCATCTGGAGGTGTTCAATTACCCTCCGTGTCAGCGCGGGGCAACACGGGTAAGGTAATGGAGCTGTCATACAAGAGCAAAAAAATGCCATGGGGTGTATGAAGGTGGTAGTTAAGCAGAGATAGTCAAATCTGATTAACAGCAATGATAGAGGAGTGTCAACATACACCAGTCTCGATGATTAAAAGAGAAAGTAGCTGGAAATTAGCAATTGTTATAGGTAGCTTAAGGATATTGTTATTTTTTTCACCTTTTGAAACTTCCCTTCGGGCATGTGTCTGCCAGTGAAATCACTGAGATATTTTTTCAGTGCGTAAGGAGCTGCTGTCATGCAGAGACTCATCAAAGATGCCCCTTGCTCTTCTGGAGGCATCTGTGCTTTTAGTGGCAGAGTCTCTGTTGCTGTAAATCACATTAGTGCAATTTACTTCATTGCTTTCTTACTCTGACAGAGAATCTGGCTCCAAATCTTTACATTACAGTTGTCCAAGAGCACCTACGAACACTGGGTTAGTTCTTGGCCCTTGGACAAGTCCCCAGTGTTCACTGTTGCAACTTGCCTTTTTATATCTGACTTTTTTTTTTTAATGTAATTTGTTTTTCTTTCTGCGATCACCATTTGTTTGCCACCTCAGGCGCACTGTGTTTGCACCCCTGTGATCAATAAAGTGGTATTTCCATGCAGAATGCAGAGAGGAGCAGTGTTTCTGGGTACTATTCTCAGCTCAGTGCAGGTGCAAGTGTTGAAGTCCCGGCTGCCTGTGCCGAGCTGTGCCCTCCTCACCGTCACTGTCTGAATATGCACGGCTCGTTCTGACTGTGAGCAGCAGCTCGGAGCCAGAGCACGGACAGAGCCAAGAGAGCAAAATTAGCTTACAAATTAACATGCAATGTGTAACCTGAGTTCTGGCCGTGTGCTGGTGCTGTCACAGAGCAGCCAGGGGCTGGTGTCTGAGGAAGAGGATAACAGCAGGGCAGCACAGAGCAGGTAGTCCCCAGCCTGCCCTGCCAGCCACCAGAGACTAATCTGATGCAGGTGCAGCAACTGGTGATGTGTAAGGGGTTGATGAAAAATCACCCATTTCCCATCAACTGTGTCTGTAATGGAAGTAGCTCCAGCTCTTGGAGACATCCTGATCTAGAAGCAGAGGATACAAGAGTTGTCTTCAGAGGGCTTCCCCTTCCTGGGCCAGTTTGTCCCCAACTCCTTGGGGTCAGAGTGACAAGTGGAGGTGGGAGGTATTCCCTCCCCTGCAGTGGAAGAGGCTCATGAATAATTGTGTTCCCTGAGGAAACTGCCCAGGGCCAGGTGTTGGAAGGCAAAGTAAAAGGAGAGGGAAGCTTTATGACTCCAGCATGGCCAGAATGGTTGTAAGCGCCAGCAGACAACTAAGTTAATGTCTGCTGAAATCCTCATGGTGAAGCCTTTCAGGAAAACTCAGTTTTACCCCTCTGTGGCAGAACACCTTGCCACCTCCAAACTGCTCCATGAGGGCTTCCAGGAAGAAGTGGCTCATCAAATCCTGAGCACAATTTCTTCATGTGCCCCCTGTTAGACAATTCCCTGGACATTCTGGTCAGGGCCAAACCACCACACCTCCTGTACTGGGATCAGACCACCAGCCCAGCAGCACTGCTGTCTTCTACCCCTCCTAGCTGCTTCCAGTATTTTTTCTGGATCACTGACAGTCCTGGTTAGTTAATGTGGCTCTCCAGGGGCTTGCAGAAGACTCAAAGCTCTTCAGGTCTCTTCCTGTGAACTCCTGGGATTTGATGAACTCTGTTGCAGAGAAGATGCAGGGGAATCTCATAAATCTTCTCCTGCCCTACTGTATGTTGTTTAGTGCATCTTATCACGTTCAACATCTCTAGTTATAGTAATCACTTTTAAAAATGTACTTTTGCGATGTCAGTAATTAATCAAATGCCTTTGTTTCATTAGCCATAATACCTTTGGTTTCATGTTCTTAGGTGTTCCTCTTTATAACCCCCTCCTGGTGAGTCTCTCCTCTTTTGCACCCCGTCACTCCAGATGCTTTAACATTGCTGATAAGGTGTTTAATGGAAAAACTATGAAAATTTCTTTTCTCCTATCAGACTGGGATCTAAAAGGGTTGGGATCAGCATCAGGTCTGCTTTGCAGCTGTGAATACTGGCTCTGCTCTTTGATCCCTGACTGACTCCAGAGAGCTTCCCCTGCAGCTCCCAGCCCAGCCCCTGGCCCACCCCTACTGCAAGGTCTGTTGGTTTGAGAAGAATAGCATCAGTCCCTAGAGGTAAACGAAAGTCTGCAGAGGAAAAGGTTATGAGTGAACAGACAGTGTGGATTTTGGTAGAAGTGGAAGAAAATGAAAAGGATGTCCAAACCCAACACTGTGTCTGTATTGATAAGAGAGTAACACAGGTGAAGTCATTGCATATGTCCCCCACTGAGAGCTGGTGTGTGGGGACCTCCCCTGTCACAGCAGTGTGCACTGGAGCAGACTGGTGAAGCCTGGTTCTTCAGTATCTCCAACTTTGAAATTTGTGCCACTGCTGTCCACTTCAGAGTCGTGCTGTACAACAAGGACTTTCTTCTCTTCTCATTTTCTTTTTTTTCCCTCTGGGATAATTATTTCTTTTATTTTACTTTATAAATCAAGGAAAAAAATTAATTCTGGCATACTTCTGGGAGTAAAATAATTGTAGAAAGTCACTGGCAAACAATCTTTGCCCAAACACGCATGCAGAAAGTGAGTTCTCACAATTATGGTTAATGCAAAATGAAGTCAGATTATAGAGGCCTCCAGCGTGATTTCTAGCATGATAATGATGAGAAGAGAAGATTAGGCTTATCACAGACAAAATTTGTGTGCTGAGATTTTTAGTAATTCAAAAACAGCCGCCCTGCTACAATGCATTTAAATTACTTATCTGCAGCACGGTGTGCACAAATGCTGTAGCTTTGCAAAGTGAGGCATAGGAGGGATTTTTTTTCACTATTTTACAACTCAGTACTGCAAAATGCTGAAGTGCAGGCATCACCTCCATCTCCAGCTCGTGGAGCAGCTCTGTGGGCTCGGCTGGGAAGCGCCGTGTGCCTTGAGGTGCACAGGTGCTGCTCATTACCTGGATGCTCAAGCAGTTTGGTTTTTTGGTGGGGTTTTTGTGTTTTGGTTTTTTGGCTTTTTTTTTTTTTTTTAAATTTTGGAGTGAGGCCTTATCTGAACCTCCTGCAGCTCTGTGCATCTGCCATGGGAAGGCTGGGAAGTGTTGGAGAGCCTGGTGTGAGCCTGGAGCAACACTCGCCCCCTCTTTCGTTTAGTGAGGAACTCCAGTGCAAAACCCAGAGCTGCAATACCCTGGTAGAACGTGAAGTCGGCAGAAACTGTTTAAGTGCTGGGCATGGCATGGGTCCAAAATTCCTTACACATCCATATTCCCACTCCATATGGTACTGGTTTGTGATGGGGACTGTCTCAGAAGAAATGAGTCTGAGTGCGGTTTCCTACACCCCAATGAGTCCTGCCAGAGTGCTGGTCGGGTCATGGCAGGCCTGTTTTAGCTCTTTGTCACTGCTTTTCTTTTGCAGCTCCATCAGGAGCCTTGACCTCAATGACCAAGTTTCTCAGCTCTGATCGTTGTGTCTGAAAACTTGTGTCTCTTTGCCTTGATCCCAGTGAGGATCTGTCTCGGCTGGCAGAGAAAATCCTGTGTTCTGGATACCCCGAATTACACAAGACAGCAGGACACGAAGAAACACAGCCTCTGAGCAGCCATGATATGAATTAGCCCATCTGGAAAGGAGCCAGGCTGCAGGAAGGGCAGTGCTGAGTCAGGCTGAGGGGTCACCTAGACTGCATCCTGTCTCTGACCAGCCTGTAGGGAATGCTCAGCAAAAGGGCACAGGAGCAGGACAAGAACAGAGATATTTCCTCCACTTCATCCTTCCAGCTTTTGGCAGTCTGGAGTTTAGGGACTTCCTAATCCAGAGCTGTATCTTGATCTCTGCAGTCTAGGGGCCCTTCATGGAATTTTCTTTCAAGAATTTTCTAATTGTATTTGGAACCTGTTTGTACCTTTTTGGCCTCGGCGATATCCTGGGGCAATGGATGTCACAAAATGCTTATGCATTGGGTGTGTTTGCTTTAAACCTGGCACTTAATCCTGTAAAGTCTCCCCAGTCCTTACGCTATGGCAAACACATTTTTATCGCATTCTCCAGGCCATTCCTGATTTCACATACCTCTCTCATCTGCTCTCCCAGTGGTCTCTTTCCCAGCTGAGCAGTCGCAGCCCGTATGATGCTTCTTTATTTTGAAGACTTTCCATAGCTTTGATCATCCCTGTTGATCTCCTGTGAACATTTCTGGCCCTGCTCTGTTGTTCCTGGGCACAGAGAGCAGCCCTGCCTGCAGGGGTACACATCATCAATGCACACAGCAACACAGGGATGAGAACAGGTGTCTTTTTTTTCTCTATTTCTTTCCTAATAGTTCCTGATGCTCAGTTTTGCTTTCTGAGTGCTGCTACACCCTGAATTATGTACTTACAAGCACTACCCACACTGATTGCAGTGTCTTTCCTGAGAGGAAGTAACTAATGTAATGTCCATTACTATACAGACATTATTAGGGTGTGTCTTTTGCCTGTAAGAGTCAGTTTGATTTTATCATGATGGAACTTTTTGCTGTTTCATCTTTTGTTTTATCACAGTCACTGGTAGAGCAGGATTTTCTATGACTCTTCACAACCAGCATTAGCTGTTTGACTGTTCAAAGTCAGCCTTCACTTTTTAGCAACTGAGCAAGATTAATACAAGGATAATACTTGAGGTCTCATCCTTAAGGGAAGTACTGGATAAAAACCATCAAGCTTTGGGGTTTGTGCCTATAAGATGCTCTTCACAGGACCAAAGGTGTGTTGGACATCTCAGAAGTAGAGATGGCACCAATACCTCATTTCTTGAATTACAGACACCAATCCTTGCCTCGTCCTGCTACAGGGAGTACAGAGTTGAAATGCCTGATTAGTGAGCTGGGTGTAATGCAGAGCTTTGGGGCTATTCCAGGCCCTGCAGTTCATCCAGGATGTGGGGTACAGCAATGGGCCCCGAGCTATGCAGGTTGCAGATTGCAGATTCCACTTTGAAATTAAGTTATTGATTGTCTTTATGAAGCTTTAAATATCCCAGGATGCTTATGTTTCAAAGGCATGAGTCTTCTGAATCTGGTCTTTGCCAGCAGCAAAAAAAATGTGTTGCTTGAATCGCTGAGGTCACTTGTTGGTTCCTTCCATTCCATGAGCTGGGATCTTCCCTCCTCTATACAATTTGACTCTGTAAATCCTAGGGGTGCTGTAGACCAGCCATTGATTGACTGCTGCCTTGATAAACAGGGAAAGAGTGAGGCTGGGGCTGATTTTTGAGGCTTACATTTGATCATAATTGGCTGTTGCAGGGTGGGAAGAAGAAGTGTCTTTCCTTGTGACAGATGCTGGGGAGGCAGAGCCAGGATAGATCGTTTCCGATGGGAGCCCACGGTATGAAATAAATAAGGGGAAAGTGAGAGTGAAAGACACATTGTATAAGAAGTGCAGCTGGCAAGGTGCCAGCATAAATATTCATTGAGTATGTTAATTAGCAACTATTGCTGTTACTCATTAACTAATTTATTCAACAAATAGCATTCAGGCCACTCTAGAACACTGCATACTGTTACTGCTAAAAGGGGTATCGGTTTCCCTGGCTGTCACCTGGAGACATTGATACTCGCCCATCTTTGCAAGTACTTTGATATGTGGAGATCAGGGTGATGGAGCACAGTGTGTCACTTACGGAGTAGGAGAAGTCCAGTCACATTCCCAGCAACCTCCTAAGAGATTTAATTCATTAACTCTACCTCAACTGGGAGAAGAATGGCAAGTCCATGACAAGACTTCTTTGGACAACAGCAATAGTGTGTAGGTAGGAGAGAGTCTGCAAAAAAATGGATGGGCTTCTCTGTGAATTGATTTCTTTTTAAAAGAGAGGAATTAAAGGTGTCATAAAGAGTCAGCTTTGGTTTTTTCCAACAAATATGGTAGGTTCTGCCTGTCAAAACTACTGCTGGCAGTAAAGAATTGCAGAGCAGGCTGGCATTACTGAGTAGCTGGAGGATAAAACAGAAATGGAATTTAGTGTTGGAAAGTGCAAAGTAATGCACTGCAGAGAAAAACAATCTGAATATTACATAGGTAATGAGGGCTTCTAATATACCAATTACCAATCAGGAAAGGGAAACTGGGGTCGCTGGGGACAGTACTATGAGATTATCACACCACCAGTGAGTGCTCAGTAGTGATCAGAAAGGCAAATGCGATGTTGGTAATTACAGGAAAGAGAGTAGAGGGGAAAAAAGAGATGTTATTAAGCCATTATTCCAATCCAAGTGCATTCAAATAGCCTGGTCCTCCAATCTCAAAAGCACAGAGTAGAACTATATTACATCTGTAACGGTGACAGAATGTGGTGTGATATTTATGGAGAAATAACTTCTATGCAAAGACTGAACAAGTAGAAAGGAATCTACCTTATGGGGAAAAAAGTGATGATGAAAGGCAACATCTGAGAAAAAAATGTTTTCCATCCCAAATGGCACAGAAAAGGTAAATAAAGACAGCTGTTCTTACAATAGAAGAACTGAGACACATGCAAAGAAATGATCAAGCAGCAAACTCAAATAAGAAGAAATACTGTTTCATACCACATCTAATGGGTTGGGGGAACTCCTTGCCCAGGGTGTTATGGAGGCCAAGAATATAACTGGTTTTCAGAAAAGGAACGGAAACATTCATGATGAAAAATTCCTTTAGAGTCTGCTGATGCAGAAGTTGAGGGAGTTGTTGGTTGCCACAAGCTGTGAGGAGGCCATGCCCATAGGAGGATTACTGCATCGTGCTCCCCTTTGGACTCTACAAACCTGCTGCAGGTCACTGTCAGAGAGAAGGTCCTGAGGTACCTGGACTCATGGGTGGCCTTGTGGACAGGTTTTTATGTCAATGCTCTGCAGTGAGGACTGAGATCCCTTTGAGGTCCCTTCCACATCTTTTCTAATTGGACTTCGGAGAAGAGCCAGAGGATGAAGAATCCTGATCTATTAATCTATCTACACACCTACCTATGCACCCAGATAATATGTGTCATTTAGCAATGGCTTAAGCTTCACGGTGTATCTTACAATAAGACAAATACACCTTCACAAGGAGCTGAGACACCAGTGGTGTTCTGTAATACCCAGCAGACGTGGTTTGCACCACAATACTACCACTCACTCAGATAAAGTAGTGAGCTGGTCCTCTTGGGCTGCTCCCACAGCAGGGCTCTGCAGCAAGAGGCTCAGGAAGTAGCACTTGTAAATTAAAGTGTGGCAGAAGCATCCCCAGGTGCTGGGCTGTGCCTGTACTAGCAGACTTTCAGAGCATCCCAACATGAATTTCATAGAATCCTAGAACCCTAGAGTGGTTTGGGTTGGAAGGGACCTTAAAGATCACTTCATTCCAACCCCGTTGCCACGAGCTGGGACACCTTTCACCAGACCAGGTTGCTCCAGACTCCATCCAGCCTGGCCTTGAACTGTCCCAGGGATGGGGCATCCATGACTTCTCTGGGTATTTTCCCATTCTAACTCTGTTCTCAGGCACAGCACTTAGACCAGTGCAGGGTCCATTTGCAGTCAGTGGTTGCCATGTGAACAGCTTTAACCAGGCAGCTCACTAGCACAGGCACTTTTCCAAGTGGCTGCAGTGCCCAGGAGCGCTGCTGCCCGCCCATGTTTAATTTACCAGAGTACATGTAGCTTCTGTGTCTGGATCCAGTTACAGGATTAGGTCCACAAGGACAGGAGAGATGAATTTGTGAATCAAAGCAGTGCAAATTTATTTCCCTTGAAGGGCAACATTTTCCTGTGAGGCCAAAGGTAGACCAGCTCTTCAAAGAAAACCCCAGAGATTCTTATCTCAGCTGTAAGGAATGTGTGCATTTTGGAACTACACCATGAATGATACTAGGATGCTGAGCTGGAAAGTAAAGAAGCTGGAACAGAGGTTTGAGGACTCTGAACCTGAAGAAGGCATGGCCTGGAGGAAAATCCTAACCAAAAAAAAAAAGGGGGGGGGCAAAAAGGAGCAAATGAAAACATAGCTGACATTTATGCAGTACCTGAGACAATGACCTCCTAGTAGAACTTCTTAGGAACTGGTGTATTTTAAATGAAATATAAAGTGAAGTAGCAATTAACTGGAAAGGCAATCCAAGTCCAGCCCCTACAACAAGTTGCAATACGTAGAGAAATATGTATGAAAGTCTTTGATGGGGGTTTAAAGTGTGAGATAAAAGTGGTGTTGAGAAAACAGTATTCTCTCTCTCCTATCTGGTCCATCATCACCAGTGACTGTAGGTTGGTCATGGTAACTGCCTAGCATTTGGTACTGCTGCTTTTTTAGGGTGGTTGAGACTGAAAGAAAAAAAATGAAGATGCATGCTGTTCCCAAAGTGTTGGATGTATTTTATTAAAGCATGAAAAATATCAGTGAGCTGACATTACTCATGCTCAAGCTGACAAAAAACACTGCAAAAAAGTTAATAAATATCTGGCCTTCTCCCTTCAGTAGCAGCTTATGGTGACACAGACTTTCAGAGGAGTGTGGAGCTGTTCTTCCTGATCTGTGCTATGCTCTAACTTTGGAGCAGGGTAAATCCACACCAAGATTTACGCACAGAACCACCACATTTCCTGGTGGGGGAGCAGTGGGATGGATCTGGCACATCAGTTCACGTGGTAAAGGAGTCCCTGTGTGATGGGGAAGAGCCAGAACATGTAGGAGAACTCTACAGCATGGGAGTAGGAGTGGAGGCCAGCAATGCTCAGGCTTTGCCCTAAGAGATTCTTGTGGATCCACTTCAGGAAAGCTCTCCTTTGCTTCCCTGTTTTAATATGCTCACAGAGTGTTTTCTCACACCATACAGGCTCTTTTTTATTATTATTTTTATTGCCAATATTTTCCAGGTTTATTTTTAATTTGGTGCAATGGCTCTTACCCAGAAGGGCTCTTTTTAATAAAATGAGGAATCTTTTATCTTTGGATAAAGTCTTCATGGGAGAAGAAGGTTTAAAGTAGCCCAGGGAGGGAGGGGGGAAAAAAATACGGCAATAGTTTTCTTTTAAGGAAGAGCAACATGTATCTACGAATCAAAAATATTTCTGCAGCCTACACTTAAAAACCCTGGAGAGTCCCTTGCAGGGAGGATATCACCTCAGGGAGAGTCCACCCTCCCTCCTTCCAACCCCCCCATATGCTGGCTCTGGGTGCAAATGAAGTTTACCCTTCTATTGGAATAGCTGCAAGCCCTGGCTCCAAACCCAGCCAGGCTCTCTCCCCTCCTGTGGGAAGCTGGACAGAGCACAGGCTGGACACCACATGCTCCCCAGCAGACATGGAGATGTGCTGGGGCTCCAGTCTTCCCTAGGTAAACTTGGGAAGCTGTCTGGGGACAGACCCACTTGGCCCATCCAAGGACATCCCTCAGGAGCACCAGCTGCAGGCAGTGTCTTCAGCAAGGTCCAGAGGGAAATATCTGAGCAGTGTGGGATCACATTTACTGCTCCTCCCTTGGGAAGGTCCCTTCAAGGCATTATTTTGGATGAATCCAGGCCAAATAATTCAGTAACTGTATTTGCAGCAGAGGTGAGGAAAGTAAATGGTGCTGAGGGAAATATATTTCAAATACTGGCAAACACTGTAATGTCTGGGTGATGTCTAAATCTATTGCACATCCTTCCTTTGTCTAGTTACCAAAATAAAGAGTATTCTTTAGTGGCTGGTTATAAAAAGCAGACAAAAAAGTGCTGATTTTTCACTCAGAGCAAAGACAGTGCTGTGGGTGTTTTGTCTAGTGTCATGCATAAAGACTTTTTAATGTCCCCCAAGGAACATCTCTTTAAAGCAGCCTGTCAGCTTTACACTTTAATCCATTAGGCTACAAAATAGAGATAAATGAACAGAAAAATACCTATCTTTAAGCTACTGTAGCTTAATCTGCTTCAGTATTTACATATTCAGCAGCAGACAAATAATGGTTTGCTCATTAGCAAAAGTTTGTTTTGTGCCACTTTTATTTTCTTTGCAGCTTAGTTGGAACCTGATTACCCAACCAACAATACACTGGGGGAGATAATGTCATTTCATATGATTTAGCTGCAAGGCACATCTTGGATTCCCAAATGCTTGCGTGCATTGTTCCTTTCACAGTATATGTTGTCCCACTCCCTTTTGAATAAGGACAAATATTTTTACATATGCAGGTCATCAGCCAGCTCAGGCTCATTCTGTTTTGACTGGGTGCTGAAGGACTGTACTCAGAAGCCAGTCACATGGATTCCCGCTCCTGCCTCATTGTCCACACTTCCCGACAATCAGTCAGTTGTCCTTCTTGGCTTTTTTTGCCCGGAGCAGCTGAGTAAAGCCACATGCTCTCTGGATAATCAAACAGCTGATCCTCGGGGCGTGCATTGCCAATCGTGACTCAGTAGATGTGGAGACAGTCGCTAGCTGGCCTTATGATTTGCTCCTCGTGGCTCCTGAATAGGCAGTAGCACAAAGGGATGAGGACAGACATTCAGGTCACATGCACAACCAAAACCATGGCATGGCAAAGCTTATCTTTGTTTGTAAGCCTTCAGCCAGGCCTTCATTTGCTGCACCTGGATGTCACATCCTTGAATGCAGTAGCTCTGCACCTACCCCTTGCACCCACAGATCCAGCTCTTCCCCATCCTCTCTTTCAAATGCTTATCTTTTGCAGAGGAAACTTGCTGGGGATCCATTGCCCAGTCTAAGGACAGAACACAGGCACAGAGACCCCATTCTTCCCTTTAATGAGATGCCATCTCTATTTAACTACTTTCTGGCAGAATTTTCAAGCGTTGCAGATCTCACATTCCGATTACATCAGTGGGTATTTTGCTCCTTGGCAAAGGCCCCCGGCTCCAGCAGCTTGCTGCATTCACCACCAGTAGCAGTGACTACCTACAAACCAGGGCGACAGGCCTAAATAAGCAAGTTACACGCAAGGAGCCAGATACTTGGCCCAGCTGGGGCCGCTTTGCCCAGCTCCGGCAGCACAAAGCTGTCACCAAGCCAGCCCAAACAGCTGTTGGAGGATTCCCTTGGCGCAAAAGAATTCCTGAATGGCAAAGAGCCACTAAAGCAACTCCTACACAATCTCACTCACTGGTCCCCAGAAATCCCTGACAGCTGGGGCGGCACAATGGGGCCAGAAGCACCTGTTACCATTCAGAGCGGCCTAAAGGCTGCTCTATAGGGCAATGAATGGCAAAAGGGGCACCCAGGATCTCTGGGAGCCCTTTTGGGAGCACACAGAGACGTGCCTTCATCACCTCGCAGCCACAGCCGGAGGTGCACCGTGGGAATGGGGGCAGTGCCATGGCCGAGTCAGGAACTCAAGGCACTCCATGTGTGGCTGTGCTTTCTGACCTTTGTGTGTGTGGAGATGTGGAGAGAGGGAAGAAGGAAGCCTGGAGGAGGAAGGGAGCAGAGCCAGGTTTCTCAGCCTTCTCAGTATGAGCCCACCAGACCCACCTCAGATGTGAGCCTCCTTCTGGAAATTTGTAGCCATCTATTGTGAAAGCAAGTATTGTAACTCGGCACCTGATTTAATTTGGCATTTCAGGTAAAACCTAGAGTTTTCTCTCAACCAGGAGTACCAGAACCTTCTCCTTCATCTTGCTTTCTCTCACATTCAGTTCACCCTTGGCAATTCCCTGTTGTCACTGGCCCCAAAGTATCATCTGGCTCCCAGCTCATCTCTTAGACCAATACAACCCTCTCTTATTCCGTGCCTATCTGCCACAATGTTCCTCCTGGTCACAGCTGGAAGATCATCTAGTCCCAACCCCACTGCCATGGGCTGGAATGCTGTTTACTAGGTTGCTATTCACTAGACCACTGATGCTCTTAGATGTTCTCTTCTACTCAGGTTTTGGGTCTGAAGTCTGAACTTTGCGAATCCTTTGGCACATGGGAACTGAAGTCTCCCTTAGAAATACAGTGCATGGAGAGTCCAGGAGAGCATGCTTGTTTCTCCAAATGACCCTAAAATTCTCTGTTGTTTGTTCTGTGCTTCTGGAGTTGTAAAGCAGAACGAAGCCCCAGATTATGCTCAGTTTCAGGAATTATTGTTTAGGCCAATTTTTCTTTTTTGTTACCCGGGATCAATTTGTGTCTGAATTTCTAAAATCTATATAAAATGGTGCATAGTGAAAAACAAAGAAAGCAGTTCTTGTTTTTATTATACACACACACACAAATTTCAAATAAATAAATAAAATATGTCCAGCTCTATTAATAATGTTTTCCTAGTGCTTTTTGTGGGATTCTTCCCAGCCCTAGACAGATTTCACTCAAGTGACAGTATCAGCATCAAGATTTCATGCAGCATCTGAATGGAGCATTGTCTCTGTGCTGTGCTCTTAACATGCTCTGGCTCTTATTAATTGGCTACTTAATAAGAATTTGTGAGGAATCCACCTTTCATATACTGCCAATGTGAAAGGGATTAATATAGAAGAGATCTAACAAAGGAAACAAAGACAAGCCCTGACCCAGAGACCTCCTAATCAAGGATTTAGACAGTACACAACAGGTGAATACCCCGGTAGGATAAATGGAGACAGGAAGGAGGAATGGAAGACAAGTGCATTTGCCTAAGCTAATAATCACAGTGATCTCAAGAGTCACAGGTGGTCACTAGCTGAACCCATGACTCAACAGCCAAAAAAGTTTAGTCCAAAAGCTCACAAGATGAATGTGCTCTATGTGAGCACAATTCAAAGCATTTATAAGCCACTGGAAAGACTCCTATTAATGAGGCCTGTGGAGCTGAAATATTTACCTCTTGGCTTTAATCATTATTGGATGCAAAATTTGTGGGTGCAATAAAGACAGTGGTTTTATGGCATGCTCTTATCCCTCAGCAAATATTCTCAGCAAATACCTCTGTGTTCCTGAGGTGATAAATTACCTGTCTCTTTCCCTCTGAATCACATGGGCCAATGCCCTTTGGGACTCCACTTTTAGTAGCAGTCCTTTCTGACACCAACACACCACAGGCACCAGCTACCTTTCATCTCAAGCGATATCTCTTCCTGCTGTATTAACAGATTTCAAAGCAACGCTTTTCAACCTCTACCAGTTTTTGAAGATTGGAACTTTCTGAAATTCAGTGGTGTCCTTCAAAACTTGTCTAACCCTTCCAAGCACAGTAGGTGGTCTAAGAAAAGCTATTCCTACTCCTTAAAAATTTTGACATTCCTAGCTGTTCATTGGAAAAGTGTAGATTTTTGCCTTTTCTGGAAAACTTGTTCCAAATGCAAAACAAGCTTAGCATTTTAATTCATCAAGTCAATGATTCTCCATTGCAGCTCAGAATAATGCAGGTGAGATCAGGTAAGCATGCAATCAGGGAGAGATTAAAATTGCTGTGAATTGATGATGAAAGACCACTCATTTGTGCAAGGATATGTCACCAAGCATCTTTGGTTTGTACAAGTTATATATATTCCCTCAATAAATGCCAGAGGAGCATTTCTGCCACAGAGTAAAACTTTGAGCACCAAGTCCTCAGCAGTTTTTTGTAATACGGTACCAGACACGGCAAAAGTAACCCACAGAAGGAGCCAAATTCAAAGCCAGGGGAAACAGACTCGTGGCCTGTCTGTGCTGCAGTGTCACTGGTGTAGCCACATCAGGCAGGGCAGAGACACCCCTTCCTCACACAGGTCTTTACAAACAAAACCCCTTGCTTTACTGTCCTGGGATAACACGTTTGCCCCTGGGCTGCGGGTGGAGGTGAAACAAGTCACACTGCCAAAAGCGCAGTTCCCCTGATAGGAGCTGCATTCACAATAAGGCATTTTGCTGGTGGAGAATACTGCTAAAGCTGTATTGGCAGAGTCGAGGGATGTGGACTTGATCTGAGAGAAGCTGGCAGGTTTGCATACTGTGTATTATTCCTTTCCAACCTTCTCTTCTGAATAAAAAATGGTGTGGAGTCTAATTTCCTCTCTGAATAAAACATGAATATAGATAAGACAAAGTAAGGACCCAAAGACCACAGCAGCATACTTTCTTGTTCTCCTTACTATTCAACATCATGGCAGCTCACATATAGAGCAGCTCTAGAAACCATCTGTCATTGAGCAGTTCTTTATTCAAATGAAATCAACTGTGAAGTAATCATGGTTCTCATTTTTATTATCTCTCCTTACAGTGAACTTGATTAAAATCCAGTGCACGGTATGCAAACAGGCTGTTGTAGATTTGTACTCTGACAAAAGGGGAAAGTAAGTGATCTGCCCACATGCCTAGAACTTTGTCATTATACATGGGGACAAAAAAAGGAAGGGGCATACTGGGTTGCATAAACAAGTTTGTCCGGACACAAACTGTCCTAGCCCTATACAAAGGCCACGTCTGCTGCATGACACCATCAGAGGGGCCGAGGAGAAGCTAATTTTACTAGCACATATAAAAGGCTGGGGCATGTTCTGAATAAACCAGATAGCCTGGCTTCAGCAGCACGTGCTTTAAAGTCTTTTGCCCAGGAGGATGATCTGAGCTTCTGAGGAATGAACTCAAAACAGACATGATTCTCCTTTCACTTCTGGTGGTGTAAATGGGGAGTGATTCCATTGTATGGCTGGTATGAATGAGACTGGGAAACAGTCCCAATCAGTCAATCATTCCCTGCTTTGTCTATTCATTAAACCCCTCTTCTCCTCTGCACAGATGGCCAATGTACTATTGTACTCTAAGGACTGGCCAAGTTAAAAAAACAACAAAAAAGAGTATGCCTGACAAGTCAGCACTAAATGTTTGTTTTTCAAAAAAATAAAAAGGAGCATACTAGCCTGTTCTACAGATAAGGCTTAACCTGTGCATGTACACATATGTGTAAGTTGATACAGATCCATATGTATGTAGATATGCAGAACCTCTATAAGATGCATGCACACACTATGAGTGTATGTGTATATATACCTCGCCCCAACACCCACAGATTTCCCAGCACAAGGCAAATGGTGTGATTTTTTAAAAATCATAGTAGCTGGTGCTGTGTTAACAAACCTTTCTTTGTGCTTTGGAAGTGGCACAGCCAGAGAGTGAGACTGCAAGAGACATTAATTGGGTACAGAAGTGTTTTGCAGCCCCCAAAAACAGCATCATGTCCAGGAGTGCAGCCACAAAGTATGGAGGCTGTGCCCCAGCTCCTGGGACTGCCAGCTGCAGGCAGCAAGCACTGGGCTGGGAAGGAAAAGGATGGAGGAGATGGATGAGGGGAAGGGCAGAGGGGGGATGCCATGTCATTCCTGCCAGACTCCTGGGGTATTACCAGAGAAGAGATGGTGCCAGTCAGCAGACCCCAGCACATCTTTAGAACCAGTGAGTCAGGGCCTGTGGAAGACTGGACATTTAGGTCAGCTTTCCTTAATCCTGGAGTGCTCAAGTATGAAATCTCTGCACATTCTTCTAGCAAAATCCTATAGAATAACTACCTGGGATTAGTACTTACACAGGTCTCAGTTCCCCCCAGGATTTACAGGAAGGATGCCTTTCCCACATGCCCCTAGGAGGTATTACAAAATTAAATCTCTGCCAAAACCTTAGAGCTCTGGTTAGTCATGGAGACCCACAAGAAATTTGGTGGCTGTACCATTCCCACGGTGCACACTCGTATTTGCCAAAGTGTTTTATGGGGTTTCCATCATTGCACGCTGCTGAGGGGGTGAGCCAAGTCATCCTGAGTGCCATGCTCTGAGCCAATTCACCCACCACCTGCAGCCAGCCAGTGGCTTCTCATTAGCTGGCATGCAGAGGTTAATCAGCAAACTTCTTGGACTGCTGGAGTCATGTCAATGGTGGGCACAAGCTCATGCTTGGATGGACTACACTGTGTAGGAGGCACTGGCCACATGGATCTGAAATTTTTAAAGCACTGTCTGGGACACAAGTTGTTTGTGATAAGAAATAACCAGGGTTTGTTGCTCAAGTAAATCTCTCTAGTCGATGGTGTTTTGTGTTGAGCCTTATTCAAGTTAGCTTTGGCACCCAGGGACAGATTCTCTGTCTGTAATGTCCTCAACCCTTTCAATTTAATGTAATAATTTTGCCAGGACTGAGGAGGTCTGTGTCTAGGACATGAACAATCTTCCTAGCCTGGGTGTTCCTTGCCTTGGCACCCAAGGACAGCTAGGCACAGGCTAAGCACAAATCACATGTCACTTGAGATGCTGCTTCTCATCCCATACTGAAGAGACCATGTTCTTAGATCTGGAGTCTGCAGAGGGGTCAAAAAAGTGTTCTCCATCAGCTGTTTCTTTGCAGAAAATGTGCTGAAGCTGGTGCACCACTGGAACATGTAATAGATGTACACAGGGAGTGGGGTGGTTTGTGCTGCTGACTATGCTCTCCTCAGACAGGGCACCTGGCATTGGTGTCACTGCCTAAATCATCAGCTGAGAGTCACAGGGAATTTTCATCCCTGCCTACAGGGTCTTTGATACCCTGCAGACATAATTCACTGAGAATGGACTTACTTCATAGGCTTATACTCAGAGAAATATCAGGCCTGATAAGACTGGACAGCTTGGTGTAAACTAACGAGTTTTCAAGCCATTTTGGTCAGAAAACTTGGAAGTATTCTTAGTGAAAAATAAGCACAGGGAGCATGGCTTACAGATGACAGGATGTTCATAGTAGCCCTGGTATATGTCATTGTTTCCTGTGCAAAAAATATGTTGCTAAAGTTCTTCAGTGAAGGAAATTATGCCAATAAAGAGAAAATAAGGGCAAATCTGAGAGGGCACAGGGCACTTCTGAGTATACAGAGTACAGCTGCAAGAACAAAATGCCTGTTTCGTCTGTGATAGGTAGGAACTCAAATATGCAGCACCCAAGAAATAAAGGGTTTTCCCAGGCAATAAACAGAAGATGATTACTTTGGAGCAGCACATAAACGCTGAAATTCCTTGGCAATGATTTCATACCTTTTCCTGAGGCACACTCTGCTGGTACGTAAAGCCTGTATCTCCCCATGTCCCTCAGGGATTGATGTTTTTGCTACTCACTCGAGGTGGGACTGTGGGCAGGGTCAAGCAATCTACCTAGAGGTGAAAATGTGGGAGCAGCTCTCCCTCCAGCTTCTTCTCTGGGGGTTTCATTTGCTGTGTTTTTAATAATGAAAACCAAACCAAAACAAGAACCCAGCATCTGAAGTGTTTAGCAAACACAGGGCCCCGCTTAGATGAAAGCAAACTGTGCTCCCTCATCAGGTGTATGGAAGTCTGCACCCTCCTGTATTTATCTACTCCCTGCTAACCTCAATTCACCTTCGTGGCATCCAGGGAATCTTTGCTACAGGGCTCAGGTATCAAAGCCTTCAGCTTCTGTGCGTCTCATTGCGCCGTGCTCCTTAAGGTTAGGGCGTTGCACATCCTCCCATTGATCCGCTGGCCTTTGGATGTGGGTCCTTTGTGCCTTTTCCAACCAGCACATCTCAGCTTTTCTTGGAATGCCTGCCTTATTCTGGACATGTGTAGCCCACCCCTCATATAACCCTGGATTCTTTAAAAACACCAACACTTGGAAAGGTGGTGCAAGGGGCCCCCCAGGAACCTGTCGAGATAACTTCACCCTGAGAATGAGAGGCAGCAAAAGAGAGGTGCTGAGCTGCATGGAACGAGGGGAGAGAAAGCTTTGGGGTTCTCCCCAAACTCTAAACAAATTATTTATTCTGCTGCAGAATGGCAGGGACTTTTTCACAAATAATCTCGAGAGTAATCTAAGGGCAAAACTATGGGAGGTTTGGATCTGTCTGAACTACGAACTTGCCCTGACTGGGTCAGACAGCCCTCTGAATTCAGGATACACAGAGGATACACACAGCTGCCACACAGCACTGGGGAGATGTCTTCATGTTGAATAGCTGAGGAAATAAGACATCTTTAAAAAAACAAGATATGAAGCCTGGCTTCTTTAATTAAGTACATGTAATCTGGATACATTTATTACTTGTGTTAAAGAGTCACTTACAGGGCTGACATGAGGCAAGTGCATCTCTCAGGAGCTCTTTGATGGCCATCACTGCTAGCAAAGAAGTTCTTAGTTCTGACCTGAAATGTCCTCTGCTGTCCCAGACAAGACCAGACACCACCATTTCCAGTGAACTGAACTGTAGTTTTGTAGTCTGTACAAACTGAAGTCTCCCAAGGAAATGAAAATTAAAATTACTTTTGAAAGTAAGTTAAAAATCCAACTTGAAGAATTTTCCTTTACATTGTATTTTATTTCAAAACAAACTCAAACTTCCTCTTTCATCAGTCTGTGCATCTTCTTCATGCACATTTTAAAGCCTAATCTCAAATTCATTTTCTCAAGCAATTATATGCATGGAGTCACCATCTCTCCATAGTTTAGCACTGCAATAATTATGATTATTTACAAGATCAACTGAAGATGACCTGACATGAAAAAAGGCAGACCTGAAGAAGTCTTACATTCCCCAAACCTTATCTTTGTTTCCACCGTTATCAGCTGGCTTAATAAAGAGATGCTATCTCCCCTTCCAAACAACCATCTTGTTTATGTCGTTAGATCATCATTACTTTAGCAACTCTCACATCTTGTCTTCACCCTTGGAAAGAGAGACTTTACTCGTGTTGCTGGCTACAGGATCTGTGCTAAAGCATTATCACTGCCTCGCCTTGTGTCACTCTGGCTGCAGAGGGAACTAACCTGAGCAGCTTTAGAGAGAATCACAGACCATCTTAGAGTGGCAGGGACCTCTCGGTGACACCCGGTCACACGCCCACTCGCAGCACAGCCGACTTCAAAGCCAAATGCAACTTCAAAGTCAGATCAGGTTGCTCAGGGTCATACCTGGCTAAGGCTGGAGTGCCTCCAGGGATGGAGACTCCACCACAGTCGCTCTCTGGAGCACTCAGTGCTCTCCTGATGCTGTGGGGAACTGAGTGCATCCCACCGTGCAGCTATTCAGTAGTGAGCTGGTAGGAGTCTGTGCACTGGGCAACACAGTGCTAGCCCTTGGTCCTTCAGAGGATTTGCATTCCTTCCTTTCCTTATGAAAACACAGTTACCCTCAGTGCTGGAGTGACTAGCAAGGACGATGTGAATTGCTGGTGCTTTCATCTTCATCTTTGTTCCTCTTGGCTTCAGAAAATATTTCCTGCCAGTTTTTCTGAGCATTTATCCTATTTTGATATTCTTTTTACCCAGCAAAAAGAAAAAAGAGCCCTCTAAATTCCAATAAAACCTCAAACACTGGAGCCATAATTAAAAAAAATAAAAACTTACAAACTTCAAAATGAACCTGAGGCAAAATCATAGAGCAAAAAACCCGCGTGCTTAATCCAAAAACTGTTTGCCTGCCTTTGCTTGCCTCCAATTTTACCTGATCTTCATTGACCTAAAAAAAGTTTTCAGTTATTTTGCTGTCTTGCTGCACAGTTGTATTTAGAGCTTTATCTGCGGTCTTGTGGACTCGGAGCTTTTTTCACTCATCTACAGTGGCTTGGTTTTGGTTTGAGACATCACTAGGACATTCTTAAACTCTGGACACTGTGGAATCAACTGAGTGGATAAGAAGCAGAAATAGTGGAAGTGATCAGAAGTTATGCAGTCAGTTTTGGCCAGGGGAAGGAGTCAAGGCATGATTTATAGGGGGAAAAGTGTGAGGCATTGCAGGGTGTGTCCTGTTCTAGAAGAACACTATTAAAGCAAATCCATATTTGTAAATGGAAGTAATCAGATACATATGGAAGAGCAAAGTTTGCTCTTTCTAACATTAATGCCACTAATAGTAAAATGAAAGCATATGTATTCTTGGTGATGCTTGCCAGTACTTCAGTGTATTGATTTAGGACTGTACAATGTATTTCAGTGATAAGAAATCCAAAAAAGTCTACATCGAGTCAGGTTAAGAAATCTTCTGACATTTCTGATAGATTGTTGATTTCACCTAAATTAATTTGTATTTTGCCACAAAAATGTCTCTGCTGAAACCTTCCAGGTTTTAAGACAGCAGCCCATATTTTCAATTGAAGCACTGACATTTTCCACTGAACATTGTGTTAAAAGCAATTTCTTTTCCATTTTTGTCGAGCATTTCCAACAATATTGCCAGTTTTCTGCTGACTTTGCAGAACCAAAGGCCATTTGAAGGGATTTGGATAAGAGTCCAATACATTTGCAATTGCTGTACTCCCTCTCAGCTGTCCTAATTCCTGTAGTACAGATTTCTGGGCCTTCCTCATGAGCTGAATCTAACATGACTCATCTCCTTCTTGACCTACCCAGCTGTTCTTATTTCATTTCCCTTTGCTAGGCCAGAGACAATCAGATCATTTATTTCAACCTTTCCAAAATGAACGGAAAACAACATTTTTAAAGGACAACATATGGTGACCAATAACCCAATTACATAGCCTCATACACCTATTTGTTACTTGGGCTTTTGAGTAGGACTCAGTTATTTGATGTTGATTCGTAATATTTGTAGGTATTTGGATATCAGAAGATCAGAATAAGAATGACATATCCTGCTGATTTGTAAGGTCAAGGAAAAATTCCTCTCTATAGCAATACACCAGTGTAATACCTCAGTGTAATACAGGGACTTTTAATTTTCCTTTGAAAGACTGATTAGCAGCCACATCTGAAAACAAGTAACTGGCCCCAGTGAGCCAAAGGTCTAGGTTTTTACTGCAGTCTCTGTATATATATCACTACAGAAATATCCATATAGCTTCAGGCCAGCCATTCAGGTTTCTATCTGCCTGCAGATTCTTGTCATGTTCTCTTTTTGCCAGGTCTCTCAGAGGAATTTGTTATGGTAGGCATCAGCCTTGTCTTGGGTAAAACATCACGAAGCGAAGATAACAGGATGGGAGAGTTAAGCTGGGCAGGAAAGAAGGATTAATGAGGGGAATGGAAACAAACTGGAAAGAGGAGATGATTTCTTTCAATAGGTTGGCCAAGGCAGGCAATATTTTTTTTTTTCTGTTTTTCTGTGGCTTGATGTCAAAAACTCCATTATCTATGAGCAGACAGGAGAAGAAACAATTTGAAAAACATGAACACCTCAGCTTTATGTGTCTGGCATAGACCTTCCTGATTTTTTTTCCATCTATATTATTTTCCTCTACAATAATAAAAAAACAACCTAATAAAAGAGAAGTAGACCAGGACAGCAAGATCAATGTGTTGTATCCACCAGTCCTTCCTTTGAAAGCAGAAACTTCTGCTTACTTCTGGCACTCAAGAAAAACCTATAAAAAAGAAAAGACAGGCCTTGCTCATATGTGAGGTCGAGTAGGAGGCCAGCTCTTGCTTGCCTTGCTCTCATGAACAAGCCGGCTGAACTTTGGTATTTGGTGTGAATTTAAAGTGAGTGAAGCTCTGGAATGTACTCCTGATATGTAAGGGGAAGTCAACCCCCAAAAGGAACTTCTCTTGGATCCAGGTGCCCCTCTGTGTAAATACAGATGCAAAGTGGTGGTAAGCAAGTCTCTTCTATTGTGTAAATGAGCGAGTTCTAAGGCGGGGATTTAAGGGGAACTTTGTCCTGCAATGGATAAAAGTGAGGGAGCTCTTCAGTACAGAAAGGAAGCCAAGGGAAGAATGTGCAGCTAATCCAGACGAAAGACCTACAGGCAGTCTTTAAAAACATGTCAGTACAACTGCCTGGGAGGTTTCCAAATGGGTGCCACATCTTGAACATCTTTCACAGCTTTATATCTGCCTTCAGTATGGAAATGAGAGAAGGGAAATGCTGATAGGAGGGCTGAGAGAAATAAGTGAGGTTATTTGAAATGCAGTTGTTGTTCTCTGGTGTTCATTCCCTCCTCCCCTTAAGCCCCCCACAACAGTTTCTCATTTTTACAGAGACGAATCTGCCCTGCCAATTGTCTGGCTCCAAAGGGCAGGACTAGCGACAGGTTTGCAGCCCTAGATCTCTTTTGAGATGGGAGTTCTCAGCATCAAGGTCAAAAGCAGGGGTCATGATCCCTCGCCTGCCTGTCTTTCACAGCGCTCCTGGCTACATGTACTCCTTTCTAGACATGGCAGATGGTGAAATACTAAAAGTACAAAGGATTACCCAAACCTATTCAATAGCTGAACTATTTGTGTATTATTGTTATTTTGGAGCGGGGGCGGCCTTGGGACAGCCTCACTGTGTCTTTCACTTTTAGCTGCCCTTAGACATGTGAGTTTGGAAGGCTAATGGGAAAAATAGTTTTCTTTGCTCTGTTTCGAAAGACTGCAAAGCACCCCCCAAATGCCTTTTCTGTAAATTTTCACGTAAAATCTATGGCTGTTCATCACAATGGCAATATTGCTGCTAATTTGAAATGAGCTGTGGCTGTCCAGATCATTACTGATAATTTAGCAACCTGTGTTTTCTTTAGGCCAAAACTCTGAAATCTGAATGAGGCCCTAAAACTTTACTTGAGACTAAAATTTTAGTAGAGTTCTTCACAAAGCAGAATTGTTGAAAATATTCTGTGCAGCATTGCTGTTTTGCACCATGTGTGAGCAGAGGAGATTAGAAAGTGGAGGGAGAAGGCTGCCTGCCTCATTCTGTTAGAATGCTGATAAATTTTTTCTGTATTTTAACATTTCTCAGTGATACCCAAACATAGAATTTGTTGCTGAGTTCTGTCTGACTCTGAGAACACAAGAGTTTTTTGAATCAAACCAGAAAATGCCTTTACTAATTTCATGCATTTTCTAGAAGCCTTTAACAATTACTGCAGGACACAGACTGAACTGCTGCTGCGTTGATATCAATTGTGACAGGGAATGATTCTGAGACTTCTAAATCTTTCCAAACCACTCACAATTGTCAACATACCCTTAATTTCCTTCAGAACTGCCAAAGCTGGGATGGAGGTGTGCGCATGAGGACATGGCAAGAGAAGGCCAGATTCATCCCATTAATAAAAGAAAAGGAAAAGATGGGGGGAAAGAACTTGGAGCTAAAATTTTATGGTGTTTCGACCATGCTGCTCACAGGCTGTCATGCCTTCAGGAGGAAAAGGACATACTCTGGTGTCACTCTTACCAGAAAAATGAGAGCAGTGTCTCAGCAGCCACATGAGGAGGAAGCCACTGCTCACAGGTGTTGGTGGAAGCCTCAGAGCTGCCAGCAATGCTGGAGCTCAGCACACAGTTCTGTTGTCTGGCTGACAAAGTTACACAGTTGGCAGCTGATGTAAAGAGAGAGGGCATTTGGAAAACCCACAGCCAAACCTGGTTCTCACGCACATCGGGGCAGATCTGACGTGGCCCCACTGCTGAGTGGAAGTTTGGCAGTGTTGATAGCTCTTTGGTCCCTGTTAGCAACCACCCAGTGCAAGGATGGACCTTGAGCAACATCCAGCACATAAACACAGGCAAATCTGAGAGAATTTTGCTTCTTTTTTTCTCCCACATGAGCAGAAAGCTTCTGACTAGTGTTCCTGTCATTCCGTGACATGACAGTAACACCAGCAAAGCAAAAGGAGGAAATTTTGAGGGCAATGGAAGTGTCACCAGTATGTTGTTTTGTGGATAATTATTCCATGGTACAGACCACACAAAAGGCTCTGGGGCTACCTTCAGTTGTCAAATTATGCTTGCTGTTAGCAGAAAGCCGCAGCAAATCTAAGACCATAATTTTGTGCTCATGCGGCGTTGTGAAAGCTCTCACCTGAGCAATCAGAAATTTCCTCCTGAATACCCACAATATTATGCAATGCAGACAACTTTTAGCATGCAAAGCCAGGCATATTCAGCTGAATGCTGTGGTGTTCCACCTTAGGGGCATAAACAGGACTTGTTCTGTCAAACTCAGCAGAAGATACTGAAGATACTCGTCCCATCCTTCAACCTCTTGGGATTTTTGCCTCCGTTGTACAGAATATGAGAGAACTGAATCCTCTCAGAACAGTGTTTTTCAATCCACAGTCTTATCCATGTGCACAGTCTAAGCTGCATTGACTGAATGCAAATCATGTATCAGCACACAAACTCTAGAACCACAATCAGGCCCTATATATTTAAATAACCCTGGCTTAAACTTAAAGGTCAAAGGAAAAATGAGTAAAGAACAAATTCTTAAACAATGCAAAATTGAGAAATGTTTCTGGTGTGCAATGTATGTGGCTGTTATCCTCCTTGTGCCACTAGAGTTCATAAATACAATGTAAAGGAAATGTCCTTTCATCTAATATTAACAATCAGAATCTGAAAAAAAGACCATTGACCTTAACATGAACAGAATTCAAATGAGTAATAATTTCCTCCTATTTTAAAAAAGCTTTCAATAAATTTATTGTTTTTAGTTTTCATAGGGCTTGGCTGCTTGGCTGGGAACACTGCTATTTGCTTATCAAGCTCCTGCCCATATATACTCTGAATTAATGAAAAGCTCTCTAGCCTGGTGCTGGCTGTGATAGCACTGTGCTCATACATGCTCTGTTGAAGGGTAGGTGGAATATTCTGTATTTTCTCATGCACTATATTTCATTGTGGATTTTTTCTGTGTGGGTGAGGGGGGAAGTGGATTACAAAATTAGGACTTTATTTTAGTGGCAGTGTAATTGCTTCAGCCTCCTTTAGATGTTTTGAATAACTTGAGAAGTAACAATGCACAAAAGCACAGGAAGCAATATGAGAAGCAAGCCCTTACCCAGCCTAGTTAAAATGCTCTGGCCACAGTTTACAGAGTTAAATGCACAACATTAAGCACCAATACCTGCCCTTGGTTCCGAGAGAGGCTCTCTCCACACTCACAGCCCCACTGCCTTCGTTCTGGCATCAGATTATTCCCAGGGATGGCCCCAGAGGACTGAACTCATAGAAAGAAGTGTTCATGGGGTTGGTTTCTGCCACATCTGTCTGGCACTTGCTCGTGGACTGATGTTTCTGGGTCTGGCCAATGCTGCTGCCCAGGTGTCCCCTGACAGCACCCACAGTCCAGGCTGTTCCTACAGGTGAGCAGGAGATGCCCACATCAACAATCCCAGCCTAGCCCATGATGTGCCTCAGGCCAAACAGCAGCAGAGCTTTCCCCATCGTGAGAGGGAAGCAGGGCCTCTAATTTATCCCTTTCCTTCGAGGAAATGATTTCAAGGGCAGAAATTGTATATCCGTGGGCACAAAACAAATCTCGCTCTTGTTCTTTCCGGGGCTGTGGGCAAGTCACTGCCTGTCCCAGGGACAGGGTTTTGTTCTGGTTTAACCTCACTAATTGACTCACTGGTGTGCTGCGGAGAGGTTTTGCATAACTGATGAATTTGGGTTATTTTAATGAAATTGCTGCATTACTGGATGTTATGTTTGAGCCTGTTGCAGCATGGAAGTATCCTTGAGATATTTCTACTCTTCCCGTCCATATCACTGCAAAATGCTATGCAGCAAGGCAAAGAGGCTCTCATTCCAGGCTCTGCTTGAATGCCAGAGATTCAGAGGATCAATCCAGCCTGGGATCTGAAACTATGCAGTCTGAAGAGAAAGGGAAAATACTCAGATGGGGGAGAAAAGAAACCAGAATGTTCTCACTTTAAGAAAATGTAAAGGGGAAGAAGAAACTGGGGCAGAGGAGAGAAACAAGAGGGTAAGCTTTTATAGCAAAGGAGCTGTTCTCAGAGCAGAGGATAAGAGAAACTGGCTGCACAGGATGGAGAAACCGAGATCCCCTGATCCATGGGAAAAGCCAGCAGCTGCAGGGAGGGCCATGTTGGGACACTGATCAAAACCTACAGAAGTCTCAAGAGAGGTGAACTTCAGCACGGAGCTCCATCCTGTTCTTCTACCACTCCACCTCAGTCTTGGTAGTCTTGCACTGGTGAGGATGAAGGGTCACTGCTCTTAGCACACTTTGTAAGGTCTGGAGTAACTTTGTCACTTCCCAGAAGGAGTAAGTTGAAACCCACAGCACTTGCCAGGCTGGAGGGAGGGAGGGAAGTGTTTGATCAAGCAGCTGGACATCTCTGGGGCTGCCCACACGAGGGACAGCACAGCTGAACTGCAATGCCTCGTTTCTAGGAAGGAGTTAAGTACCAAAAAAACACGTGGTAAAGGAATTGCTTAGGAATGAGCCAGTCACTTGAATTTAACAGTTTTTGGAATTAAAAAAAAAAAATAATAATTAAAATAAACAAACTAACACAAACCAGCAGCCTCTTTCACGGGGAGCCACGAGAGTTTTATGACTTTTGCTTGGTGTAATTGTGATTTTTGACTCGGTGCTTTTTTGCCCATGACTCGGACACGAAGGGCAGCCTGCACATGAGAGCTGCCAAGCTGAACCCTGCTGTATTTATTTGTGCTGTAGCGGCACCTAAAGGCAGCCCAGAGCCTGAGCCAGGCTGTGAGAGGCACCAGCATCTACCTGAAGATAAAATCCCCACATCTAGGTGAAGTACATGAGGGATAAAATGCTATTGTGGATGATATGCTCAGCTCAGACAAATGGTGTCTGAGCTGAGCAAGCTGACCCCTGGGAAATGGAAATGTATGTTTATTTACTTCGGTAATTAGGGCTTTTCCTGCCTTGCATTTTTTGCACTCATACTCCTTCCAAAGCTGGCCATGAGTACCAGGCTCCTTTGGTTTGCTTTGCAGTCTATGAATTGGATGCTACTTCTTGGCAACTAACACAGAAAAGAATAATTTCCCTGTGGTGAAATGATTAATTGAGTGATCCAGCCTTCCAGAGGATGCACCAGGCCAGCATCTCCTCTGGATGATTCAAAAATGCCAACAAAACAGTGGGTATTTACTGCATAGATTGTAATGAGGTTGGAAAGAGAGCTCATTTCTGACCTATGAGAAAATCCAGCTGAATAATATAATGTTTTCCCAGCACTTTCTGTTTCTGTCACCTATTCTTTCCATGAGAGACTGGGATTGGTTCTGATGTACTCAGTGAAGTTCCCCAAAGCCCAGTTGAATGGCTCTGATTAGCACCAGCCAAATATCTGGGCCACAGACTTTCAGGGGAGCCTTCTTGTCTCAGAGCTATTGTTAATGTTTCCTGTTTATTGCAGTTCAGCACAAAGCCTTACAGCCTGTCCACAGAACAAAACAGCCAGAGAAGCTGAAACACTCTTTAGTAAAGGTCTCTTGCCAGCTTTTGCATGTTTCTGATATCAAAGACAAGAACTGAAACCTCTGCAATGTGCCTAGTGCCTGTGTCCCCTCCTTCCAGGTGTTTATTAGTTAGAGCTCTTCACAGAGGGATTTTAGAGTAGCCATATCTCTCCAGATAGTTTTTTTATCATGCAGAGGATTAGATGTGAGAACTTTAATATTTCACTTGTTAAAGGCAGATCTAGGAAAGTAAGTTGGTAATTTTTCAATACACTATACAGAGAAATCCAGAGGGCCTGAGGTAGGAAAGATGCATGTTTCCCAAAGGACTGAACCACAGCCAGGAGCAAGTCAGGCACAACCCTGGAGAAGAGAAGGAACAGGTAAAGCTGGAGGAGTGAGAAGGACAGAGTGCAGGGAACAGGGCTCTGATGGACAGGCAGACTTAATCAAACTAGAATTAGTGATGTGTCAGCCTCCACAGGGAACACTTCCTTCCTCCCCCATGTTGCTTGTATTTTAACATTTCCAAAGGTACAAAATGCCTGGTGCCCATGATTACTCAGCAGGACCTACCATTAAAACTGCCTTTAATGGCACTGAATGCCATTTTGGCCTGACAAGAAACACAGTCTGAGACCTGGTTCCAGTTTGTGGTGAGAATTGCTCCTGCTCATGGGCCAAAATCAAATTGAACTGGTGCTCAAGGCAGAAAATGGAGGGGGAAACCATTATTAGGGTTAGACAGTGCAGTGGTGCTGGTAGCAACGGGTTTATAAGCTGTGTCATGAACTGTACCACAGTTCCCCTCAGTCTCTTGGCACAGCTGTAGAGTATCCTGAGTTTTGAGCTGTGGGAATTGAGAAAGGCACACAGAGATGTGACGTTCCTGGCCAGGGTGTATCTCCAGCTCTAATACTGGACCTGTGATGTGGACATGGGCAGAAAGCACATGG
The DNA here is from genome assembly GCA_013397295.1 of Polioptila caerulea. NCBI lineage: Eukaryota > Metazoa > Chordata > Aves > Passeriformes > Certhiidae > Polioptila > Polioptila caerulea. Next base: position 85,891 of record VYXF01005279.1, on the reverse strand, counting down.
ACTGAACAAAATGCAGCACAAATCTCTTAGATGGGGAACTACACAAAAGAAGGGGAGCAGAGCCTGCCTGTTCACTCAGTCTTCTTACCCAGGAGCCAAGGATGACTTACGAAGATGGCAGAGAAAGGCTCTGAACTAATGAAAAGAGGCACACTACAGATGGTGCAGATGAGCTGTAGAACTTGTAAGACTTGTAGAAATGTTCTTGTAGAATGCTTCTTGTGGGGTATTTTTGATGGAAAAGCCTTAAATGGGGGCAAGAGGAAGCTGAACAAGGTCATGCAACTAAAATCTGTTGAAGGTTACTGTTACTGAGTAGGTGAAGACTACTCCAATTTAGAATATCCCTGGAGCAGGAATGGCTGAGGGCTGCGATTACTCAGGGTATCTCATAGTTCCTTGACATGTTCTATAGTTCTCCTTAGGCATTCACTGTTGGTTGCTGTTGGAAACAGTATGTTGGACAATATGGGCAATTAATCTAATCCAGTATGGCCATTCTTATAGTTAAGTGCAATCAAAAATTATATTGTGCAACACACATCAGTGTCTCTAGTGTGATACTAAAAAGCTGTGACCTCTCTGGGCACCTCCAAATAATAATACACAGCACTTTCTCTTAACATTTGACTGAATACACAGCACTTTCTCTTAGCATTTGACTGAAAAGTACCTGGGTAATTTGGGGATTGTCATGTTTGACATATTTAATTTGCTTTGGCTGTGATGAGCTCGATTCTTTGGACAATTTACCTACAGCAGACACATGCGGAGGAGAGACGGATTTGGATACGAACCCACTTTGCAAAAAGAAACAGGCAGGACTAAAAGATCATCTCACACAGACACACACAGACCCAAAAACTGTTGCAATGGCTTGTAATGGAGCCATCTACTGACTCACACAGACACTGCCTGTCTCTGCTCCTGGGAAGGGTCCTCAGGACCAGGCTGCATCCTGCCTGTGCTCGTGATCGGGATAATGATTCACTGGAGAAAGCAGGCTTCGAATAGCAAAGGGCCTGAGAGTAACACAGTCATGGGGATGGAAGCAGAGATGATTCCTTGGCCTGGAACAGCAGGCTGGCTATCGTGGAGGCCAGGTAGTGTGATAGCTCTGAACACTAGATGAAGAGCACGGCCCCGAGGACGGTGTTATTTGATGAGAGCTTGGAGCAGATGGGCAGTGTGGTTAATTAAAGGGCTAGGGATAATGTTTCTTAAATTAAAAAAAAAAAAAAAGTAGTTGGAAAGCATTTTAAGGAACCATAATCTGCACGTACAGGATGTCTCAAAAGGGAAAAACTGAGATAGTGGAAATTCATAAAATAAAAATTAAAAAAACCTAATTTGTTTAAAGTATTAGAATATTCTCACAAAATGAGAAAAGTGCTCTTAAAACAGATTGTGTTGGTGATTGGATGGTAAGGTCAGCAGCAATGGCAAGGGAATGGAATAAGTAACCTGGGAGGTTTGATTATTCCTACATGCCTAATCTCCATTAATGTGAAGAAAGCTGATCCACACAACACCACTACAGATCTGGTCTGGGGAATTTGCTATCTGAGAGAGCTGGAGAGAGTATTGAAGATCCATGCAGACTCTGAAAGGGGCAGCAGAGCACATCTGATCTGGAGGTTTTGCTGCTGAGGATTCACACTGTGGTGGTCCCTGAGGGTTTTGGTGGTTAAGAGGTGCTCAGAGTTGTGCTAACACCTCTCCTGCTTGCTCCTGCTGCTGCAGCTGAATCTGCTCCTCAGTCAGATAAAGGGTACAAGCAGAGGTGGAGAGAATGTTTGTTAAGGGAGCTTCTTTGATGCCATATTTTTCTATGTATAACCTATGATTCAGATAACCCGTATCTATCCTTTTTAAAGTGCCATATCTTAAAGATTAATTTTTCCCTCAGATACTTCTAGGCTGACTCACTCTCTCCTTCGTGGGGTGGTTGCAGAGCCCACAAATTGCCCAGGTCGTGGTGGAAACTACCTGCTGAGGGAGTCTGGGGTGGGGAACAGGTCAGACATGGGTAACGTTGGGATAACAGGAGAGAAGCTCATGTGAAAAGCGGAGGCTGGTGGGATGTCAAGGAAGAAATCTCTAGGTTAAATTTCCTCTTGTAGTATTCACTACTTAACCCTCACTGTTCCTGAAATAATTATGGTTTTGGCAGCTAAAACCCAGATTGTATGTGTGGAAACATTGTCGATTAAAGTAAAGCAAAGCAGACAAAAAGGAATACCAGAGGCTTAGTTTTCAATGTGTAAGATGAAGATAATATCTATCCAACTATGAAAAGAATTAAAAATTAATATTGTCCACAGACTTTTCGGTAATAGTTAGGGTAAACTGAATTATACTGATGTAGGGCTGCCTTTGAACAAAAAGCATTGCCAGGAGAGTTTAGGAGATCTGAAGACTACCAATAGATTAATACAGTTGTTAGAAGAAATGGAGAAGAAATTAAGTGAGTAATGCAAACAAATTTCCATAAAATGACCATTCTTCTTGCCCACTTTGGCAGTTAACATTGCAATTATGCTTTCTATGTAGACAGTCAAAAAAAAATTTTAATTAGCACAGAAGGTATTGTATAAGCAAAATTTCATTTGGTCAGAAGTTTCAGGTTGGTAAAAATAGCTTTCATGTACTCTAGGATTGGCCTGTGTACTTACTGTACCAGACATTCTTGAATCAGGAACTTGGCACGATTAGGGCAATTAGTTGTGTTTGAGTAAGGGAGCAGCCCAGGTTATATAAAACACTTAGACTGGACCATAAATAAATGAAAAAAAATTGTGGTTAAAATGAGAGGGTTTTTATAAGGATCAAAGTGTCAAAGCTTTAACTGGAATTTTGGCTCCATTTACAGTGATTGGGGTTTTGCATTTCACTTATGCCCCATGTGCCTAATTAGATTTCATCCAAGGCCTTCTATTGGCCTAAAATTTGGGACTTAAAACTGTGCACATGGCATTACTTATGTGATCTTTTAAATTTTCATTTTAACAGGTCTTGGAATAATAATCTGTGATAATTTCTGAACTATAATGGTGGTTAATTTAAAATTTGATAAGTCTGACTTGGCCCATTGGGAAGTACATTGTACCTTTCTAATTCATGGGGATGATATGACATTTCTCTGTCTCATTAAACCACAAATTTAATTGTACATCGTTGAGCTCTTGGAGAAAAATTAACTTATGTACCCCAGAAGAAATCACTTCTTATTATGCCAGCTGCAGCTGCAGTAGATAGCAAAGCTATTATCAGGATATAGCTGTCTTGCATTCTTCCTTAGTCTTCGAGGACAAACATCAAGAAATGGTGTAGCTATGGAGAAAAATTAAATTGCAAATTGCAAAGAATGTAAAGAGCCTTTCCAGAAGAAACAGAAGTCAGGAGATCCCAACAAGCTTCTGTGATGAACTCTGTCACACAAAGTGAATACAAAACATACTAAAAATCTGTGTTTATGTATTTTTTGTTTTGTTTTCCCTGAAATGAGAAAATGGGAAAGTAAAAGAGATAATGTTCCATTTTAAACACCAAGACCAATAGAGAAAGGAGATTTTTAATAACTCTTTATTCTCATGTGTTGTGAGTTTACTGACTTCCACAAGTTTACACAACTCTGTTTGGAGCAACTGGCTTCTCATTCCATAACCCAGAGCAAGAAACTTGAGTGAAACGATAGGAGATCTATCACGGCTTGACTCCTCCTGATACAAACAACAAATATCAGATTCCCCAGCAGTCCTTATTTTGGCTGCTGCCCAGAAGGTGTTGTTCTTTTTGGAATCTATGAAAGATGATAGGCTGACCCATGGAGGCAAATCACACACTCTGTAGTAAAATCATGAAGTGTATTTTGTGTGCACATCGTAAGTGGAGATGGGTCAAGTGGTCTCCCTGTAATGTGAGCATTGGCACTCTCAGCCTGGGGCAAGAATGGGAATAATGTTCTTACAGCATTTCATGTCATTCATTTCAGCAGGGAGATCAAGTGTGCAGCCAACAGAGGCTTCTCCCTGCTCAAAATAGTTATCTGCATAAACACACACACACACCAGCTACAGCTGTGTGAACACTGGCACCTATATTAATGCATAAAAAATCCTCATTTTTCAAGAACCAGTTCAGCATATTCTTACAGAGCTCAAGAAGGGGGCTTACTTCAGTATAGGAGTGACAGAACACTATGAAAAGCACCTATGAAGACTTCTCCCAGGTTTGAGATCTGTTTAACTAAAAGAAACATTATAGTACAAACATTTAAAAAAATAAAAAAAGACAATCCCTAAAGACTCCTGTCACTATCAGCCAAAGCAGACTCAGTGGCAGTAACTATGAAACTGAGCATTTACTAGGGCTCTAATTCATACAGCATCCCTTGCAAGGATGAAGAAGAGAAAAACGTCTCAAAACATTCTTCCCCATGGAACTGCATAATCACCTCTCTTTCTTTCCTTCTGGCTCAGTGAGAGCCACATCCGACAAGTCACACAAATATTTGTTTCTCTTTAAGTGTGTAAGTGGTACAAATGAAGTAAATGGGATTACTGGCATGCTGAGAGATAAATATGTGCTTTGCTGGATCAGTGCCACAGATCTCAGCAACCTGGGCCGAGCTGTAAACATAGGCTGCAGAAAGATCCCAACTCTTTGACCAGATATTGCACTACTGGATTCCTTCTGTAGAGAACATGCCTGACTGCCAATTTCTGTGTATTATTTCACCTTGTGATTGAGATTTTTGCTCTGTTACCTGTGGAAGGTAAGATCCAATAATCTCCTAACATGTATAACATGATACACCTTCAGAAAAAAGATAATAAAATCATTTTAACAAGTATTTCACTGTATTTTTAACCTCTTTGCCTGCTCTCTCACAGTCTTAGCAAATAAGTGACGGTGCCTAGCAGTTGAGTTCTACCACAAAGAAGCCACTTCTGGCTCAGGAACTCAGCAAGAGGGGGGCTAGGAGAGTCTGCAGGGAAGCATCCCTGTATGCTTGAGATGTCATTCAGATCAGCCAGGAGTATAGTAATGAATAGTTGTTCTAGCTTAGGCAGAGAAACTAAGCTTGAGAAAATCACCTGTGGAACATCTCTAGCTTCCTGTTTCCTGACCCATTCTGAGGCTAGAGCATCATTCAAGGTTTACACATTTTGTTCAGGGCTGTCATGACCTGAACTGTCATGAATGAATAGGTGAGGGAACAGAAAGCAGGATGACAGCCAAAGAAGTNCTGGGGACAGGAGTAGGGGATTTCCAGACACAAAGGAGGGGGGGGGGAAAACCAGAACACAAAGCTTAAAAAGAACCAAAATATGCACCGCAACAGAACATCTCTAGCTTCCTGTTTCCTGACCCATTCTGAGGCTAGAGCATCATTCAAGGATCATGAACATTTTGTTCAGGGCTGTCATGGCCTGAACTGTCATGAATGAATAGGTGAGGGAACAGAAAGCAGGATGACAGCCAAAGAAGTAAAAGCTGGAAGACAGCATGGAGCTGCTGTGAAGGGAAGGTTCAACAGGAATGCCTGGTACAGTGGAGGGGATGCTTTGGTGTAAAAGGTGAGTAACAGATGGAGAAAAGGATTTAAGGAGTATGGATAATCTGAATTTGTCTCATTTCTGGTTTTGCTGGAGTGTATAAACCCTCTTATGTGGGACCCATGTGAGTTGCTGTGAGGTCTCTTACATCTTCAACACTATCAACAAATGTGTGGAGCACTTTCCCCATGGACTTGGCACACATCCTTGGAAGGGATGTGTCCGGCCCTCTTCCTCCCCCACCAAAGATGGTCCTGTTTGAATGCTTTGGAGAAAACTCTCTGGCTGTAAACATCACACTCCAACACTGGTGGCTCCAGCCAGAGGCCTGCTGGCAAACCCTTGCCTTCTTTCTGGGGCTGATGTCCTAGCAGGAGCTCAGGGCCCTCACAGAGGATGGTTTGACACCAGCAGTCCCCACACACCCCCAGCAGCCCTGGGGAAAGGGGAGGGTGTGCAGAGTGGGGCCTGTCAGAGGGTACTGCCATGGTGCACCACAGCCACCTGTCCAGGCTGCATCCCCTGACAGGAATGAGGCCCTTGGCAGGTAACAAAGGCACTGGAGTTATTACTTCTCCTTTGCATAAGCATGTGAAATTAAGGGCAATTATCTGTGGCATACGGCACAGGAGGCAATGTTTAATTAATGTCTAAGGGAGGCACACGCTGCTTCTGGAGACAAGCAGCCCTCCCTCCTGTCAGGTCATCAGGGCTGTTCTCCTGCAGATATCCAGGCCTGCCTCCCTCAGGTCACCAGGCATGTTCTCCCTCACCTCCCAGTGCAGAGATGGGCGTGGTGCCATGGACAGGGATGGGGGTTTGGCAGCAAGGATGCCATGCTGTGATGACACACTGAAAGATCTGGGTGTCCTCTCACTTTCAGGGAGTTTGGTGCTGTCAGCATGAAGTGGCCACTTCATGGAGTCTTTGGTTTTGTGGTTTGGTTTTTTTTACAAATGGCACTTTTTGACATGAGCACCAAAACTCTGCCCAGGAGCTTGTGCAGCATTTGTCCCAGAGGGCAGGGCAGGAGGGGCTGCAGAGGTCAGGACAAGCAGTATCAGGGATGGTGGACAGGCAGGAGTAGAGACACTGGCTCTGCTCAGAGGGAGACAGAAGCTTTCATCATCAGTCCTGGCCATGACTGCAGAGCAAAAGCTGAGAAATGCTGTCCCTTCTCTCCTGCAGGCTTGCTGGGCAGCACTTCTGCTCTGAAAAACAGCTCTGACTCACCAGCTGCAGTGAGGGCTGGGCACTCAAGGTACCAAAAGCATCCTGATGTATCCCTGCTCTTCCACTGCTCCTGCCACTGACTGCTCACTGCAGGACAGCCTCACACACCAGCCTTTTTTGGCTGTTGTGGGCTTTTCTGCATTCCAGGCTTCCAATGAATTTTGTGAGGAGGGACATATTCCCCCATTCCTCCACTTCATCCTTCCCAGGGCTGTCAGTGCTGTATGCAGCAGGACAGGACCTGAGGTCTTAGGGGTTTCATCTCCTCACCTGGCAAACCCCACAAAGCTCTTCCTGGGATGGGCACTCCTGTCACACCAGCTCAGAGACAGCGCTGGCGAAGGATCCATCACACACGGGTTTGCTTTCAGAAGAGTGGTACTGAGTGACAGTTCTCTTTATTCTTAATGCTTTTCTTCACCAAATGGTTGACAGAGTATTTAAGAGAGGAAAAGCAGGGCACTTTATAAGAAGAAAATATCATAAATATATGCAAAGGATGTTGAAAATGGATGCTTTGATTGCAGAGACTTTTAGGCTCTGGTGTAATATGACAATGTTGAGCAATTGGCAACTGGCCTGTTAATAAGCTGCTGCCAGCATTGCTGCAGATGCTGGCAGGCCCTAACATCAACCTACATTGGAAAACGTTTGCAAATACAAAACAGAGACAGCTGGTTTTGAGTTGTGTTACAGCTACACTTAGTAGCTAAAAAAGGGACCGTCCATCCTCTCCTATGGTGCGTGGCTGGGGAGACATATCAGCACTGCAGCCTTGGCAGCTCCTCTCCATTTGGAACAATTAACTGAAAAAAACTTTACAGAAAATCAATACTGCTGAGGATTAATGAGCCAAAGCATGTACTTGAAGTGAAAATGTTTGCAGTTTTTCTTTAACACAAAGCCTCACTCAAGATAATGACCAAAGGGATGAATGGCAGAAAGACGCTTGTTCTGTGCTATCCCCACTCTCAGAGCAAAAAGTGACACAGTCTGATGTGTGAGGGTCTGCTACAAACCAGTCAGCTCAGACACTGTGTGGTGAAGTTGATGTTAGAGATAGGAGGGGAGTAGGGCTTATCCTTCCCTTCCCTTCCCTTCCCTTCCCTTCCCTTCCCTTCCCTTCCCT
>VYXF01005279.1:64267-77642 GCA_013397295.1 Polioptila caerulea | reverse complement strand
TCCCTGAACTTCCCTGAACTTCCCTTCCCTGAACTTCCCTGAACTTCCCTGAACTTCCCTGAACTTCCCTGAACTTCCCTTCCCTTTAATTTTTAATTTCATTTCCTTTCATTTTTCATTTCCTTTCCTTTTTTTTTCCCCCTTGCAGAGGTTGGGGGTATTTTGCTATTATTTCTCTCTGCTGATTTCATTCAGAACACCATACAGGTTCTTCCAGCTGCTAGCAGAGGCCAGCTGGAAGAGTCCCTCTTGTGTTGTCCCCCTGTCCCCTCTGCGTGTCCTCCTGGGACAGCCGCACATCCAGCTGCGCTTCCAGGTGAGAGTCAGGACCTGCTGCCCTGCTTTACCCAACACACAGCATCCCGGATTCATCCCCGGATTCTTCCCCGGCCGAGGGCAGCCGTCCTGCCCGGCCCCCCGGCTCCGCTCCTGCCGCCGCGGTCGCTGCGATGCTGCGCAGGGACAGGCGATGGCACTCCAGCATCGCCTTTCCTCTGCCGCTGCCACCGGCTCGCTCCCGGAGCTCCGACCCCTGACTCACAGCTTCACTGCGGGTTTTGCACCCGTTCTCTCTTGGAACAGCACTCGGCGTGGACCTAAGCAGGTCCCGTCCGTGGCTGGTGTGGGTTATGCACAGAGAGAGCCGCGTTCCCGTCACGGTACCCGGCTGCTCGCCGGAAAATGCTCAGAGCCTCCCCTTGAAACGCACTCGCCTCCCCCGCGGTCGCTGCATCTTTCCCAGCGCGGTTCATCTGTCTCCATCAGGATCTGCTGCGTACCACGGCGGTGACGTTTTACTGTCAGTTTGTACAACAGTCACTGTCTCTCCTGACACCGCTTAAGACCACATTTTCTTTTTACACAGCTACATCACACTGGCAGCATGTAATCATCCCATAATAACCTCATATGCACAGGTCTTTATCTGCTTCACTCAATTCTAGCTGATGAGTTCACAGCTTATAGAAAAGGTTTTGTCATCAGTTCCTCATTGAGAGACCCTGAACATTGTACTGTGAATTTCATCGTATTTTTATTAATACTCCAGTTCCTTAAACTCACTCAGTTTTTCTCATACTGCATCCCTAATTCTTTTCTCCATGGATGATGCCTCCTACCTTTGTGTCATCAAAAGATGCCATTAATATGCCCTTAATATTTATGTCAGCTCACTAATGCAAATATTACTCGTTATCATCTCTGATGATTCCCATTAACAGCTGTTCTCTGACATATTTCTCACCTTAACATCAGCCATTGCTACATCCCCTTAGCCAACTCCTTCTCCATCATACACTTCCACAGCAGCAGCTAGAGTTTCTTGTGGCTTGCTCCCAAGTGAAATGAAGCCCAAACAGAGATGACTTTTCACCCCACCTTTGAACAGGGCAGTGTCAGGTGAATTCTGCACAACACAGCAAACCCAGGCTCCACGTTAGTGTCTGTTCATTATCCATTTTGTTGAACAGAGCAGAACTCTGAAGGCTGAGCCAGGGAGGTGGTGGTGGAATGGTCAGCCCTTCCCTTGCCACTCCCTCCTGCTCTCCGGAGAGCCAGGGAATGCTGCAACCAGAAACTTGTGTGCTGGCTCCTGTGCTGCTCTTGCAGGTAGAAACCTCTTTGCTCTTAGAGCAGCCAGCTCAAAGTCAGAGTTCCAGCAGTCATCGTGGAATTGTGCTCAACTAACAGCGTTCAAATCCTGCTTTGGGCACAGGGAAGGGCAAAGCAAGGTGCGGTGACTTGCTCAATGTCACCAAGCAAAGCTAAAGCCAATGTTCCCCACAGGAAGGGTGGCAATGGCGTTCTTCCTTCTTCTTCACCTTCCCACTGCAACGTGAGGCCACCCAAGGGCTGCTGCTGGCTGTGGCTGGGCTGGCTGCAACTGGGAGCTGGGCTCCGATGCACACAGACATCCTCATGTGTTGCAGGGCACACAGAAAGGGCTTGGCTTACATTTTAAACTGCTGCTGGTATTTTAGACCAGAGTGCTTGAATCAAACTGGCAGGCTCCAGCGAGAGCTTTTCCAGACAGTAGGGAGCACACTTCCTTTATTTTTCAGCAGCTCAGCTGGAGCCACCCAAGAAAAATCCTCTGCATTTCAAAAGAGGCTATAAATGAAATGCTTGTGATGTGGCTGCACCAGCTAGACAGGGAGCTCACTACGTGAAGGAAACTTTATAGCTGCACTGCTGATGGGGACTGGCTTGTGTGGGTTTGTGGCAAACCCTGCTCCGTGGTTCAGGGACATGATTCTGCTCCCCACACTCTGGGGCCACCACTTAATTAAATATTGCACAGCTTAAAATCTTTATAGGATTTCATTTTTAGAATATGTAGAAATTTCTAGCCTAATGTACTTATGATTCAAATATATGCAGTTAATTGATGTTTCCTGTGGCTTCCAGATGGTCTAAAAGGAACATTTTATATTGCCCTGATTACAAGCACAAGAAAGAGATTTTAGGAAGGAAATGGAGCACTTCAACCTGAGACAAGTATTTGCAGTACAGCAGTCAGGGAGGTCACAGAGAAAATGAAAGGATTGTCTGGGTATTCTCCTCTGCCACTAGGATGTCGTTCTTGCTTTGGTCTTATTCTTGAATGATTTTCGGTACGGGGAAATAGAGCTAATTTTATGTGTTCTTACCTGATAGAAGAGGAAAACAGCTGCTGCAATGACTGACCTGCCTACATGGAAATTATGGGCAACTTGAGCATCCATTTCTCCGTAAAGGAAAGGAATGTGGTGGGCATGGCATTGCTCCTGCTGGTGTCTCTCACAGAGACAGCAAGAGTCTGGTCCAGGCATCTTGAATACAGTGTGATCAGGAGGAAGTGCAGAACCTGCTCAGGAGCATCTCTGGGACCCAAAACTTTTCCCCTTGGGCTGATCCAGTTAAGGCCACTTTAGGAGGAGGGTCCCTCCACAGACTGAATGTCTCCAGGGTGCTGTGCTGTGATTTCAGGACATTGCAGTGGGTACAGATAGGTGGTTGTATGTGGGAATGAGTAAAGATAAGAAGACTTCCAGAAAGCTGTAAAAGCAGGCCTCAGAAACAGAAAATAACAGAAAACTTAGAGCTAAGCTGCAGCTGCAAGGTCTGAAAGTAGAAAAGTTACAATAGTGTAGCAAGCAAGGACATGAAACAATAGCTTGAGCCTTAGGCTTGGTTAAGATAGACCTTAAGACTGCAGAAAAATATGCTTAGCAAGATAGTAGAAGGTTTGAAGCTTAATAATGGAGTATTGTACATTGTTAATAGAAAGTGTACAAGCGAGCAATGTGTGAAGCAAGTTGACGTGTGCTTTTAGTGATGAACTAGAACAACTGTCTGTAGGCTTTGGCAATATGCTATTGGCTACAAAGTTTTCAAAATGCTCTGTAACAAAGAAATCTTTGGCTGCTGTTGGCGAGACACGTGAGCTGTTGCCATCTCCCCATTGTCTCAGCCATGTAAGGAGACTGATGCCGCAATAAAAGCTCGAAAAACGTCTCACAGCAGTCCCGTCCCATTCATGTAAGGGAAAAATAAACTCACTGCAACACAGCTGTATGTGAGTTTAGGGGTATGTTTCCCAGTCATTAGTGCCCCTGGGCTTGCCCCTAGTGTTTTTTAGGATGGGGTAGTGTTACTTCACAACCCTTAGTGTGTCCTTTCCTATTACAGGTGGCAGGAAGCAGAGGTGTCACTTAAACAGAAGCCTTTGCAAAGAGGGCAGTCACACACTAAGCACTTTTCTTCATTTTTTTTCACGTCAAAGCCTGAAATTATCAGTGACACAAAAAGCCCTCAGTGGATAGGTACCACCCCACATCACCAACATCTTGCCCCACTGACATCCAGCCTGCTTTCCTCATCTTGTCTTCTGAGATATTATGATGGCAGCAAAAGAAAATCACATATTTCTTCTCATGCATGTTTCCCTCCCCCCACCCTCCCCCACACACACTCTTCTTCCTTTCTAAAGTCTATGATGGGCCGTGGGATTTGTCCTAAGATTACCAGGCGGGTGTTGCAGGAGGAGGTGTTTGGATGCTCGTATAATTAATGAATTCCAGAGGAGGGGAAGCTGAGCTGTTTGTGATTGTCTTGGATGCATATTGGCCTGCAAAAGGGGATAAAATGCTGCTGGAGACTGGGTCAACTGGGCAAACTGGTCTTGCAAGGTTGCAGGCAGATTTGGCCTAGATCTCCTCCCTCTCACCTTTTCCCTTACTCCATATACAGCTGAGTAAAAGCACAAAGATTTGATCAAACACCGAGACAAAATCCTAAAGTAGATCCATAGGTACTTTGTAATTGTGAGTTCTGCAAGGCCAAAGACTGCAAACATGTGTTTTTCTAGCCAAACTTGCTTATATTGTCACCCTTTAGACATGGACTGTGATCAAATGTGAGACTAAGGGCACCAAGCTGCACTGAGTCTTCTCTGGGAAGTTCAGAGAGCAAGGAGGTCTCCCTGAAGATCACGATTCAACAGGCAGCACCATGTCCTGATTATAGGACAATCCATTGTAATAGATGATAGAGTAGTTACTAAGATACTGCATTGGCAATAAATCTAATCATTATCATCCACATAATCACTGTGTTCTGGTTCTTACAACTGGCTGAGGTCCTTCCCTCAACTACTCTACTACAGGTTTTTTTCCTTCTCTCCTCCTTCCAGACAGCTTGTGAGCTCCTGGGCAGACTCCATACCCTCAACCAAAGGGCTGAAACACCAGTGATTCCTGGACCTCTGTTAACTCCTTAGGGACAGCACACAGTGTGGGGACAGATCCTCTCAAACTGATGTATGCATCACACACAGGCATTGCCTTACATGGCTGGCTGCAATAACCTGGTTTTTTCCAACCTCTGATAACCTTTGCCAGATCAGCTTTGTGAAAGGCAGGACCTTAGAAATACCTTCCTTTCCATGATATTTTTTTGCCTAGTTCTATTTTGCTTCAAATTTCCTCCTTTCTATTTTCCTTTCATCTCCCTCACTGGTAATTCCTACCCATGCTCAGTTCTTCTGACATGTTTTAGAATCAGCTCTAAAGTGCACACAGTTCCCTTGGAAAGGGTCTTGTTGCCATGTTCAGAAGAGGACTGAGAAGCTAACTCTGGAACTAGTGTCAGTAAGTTCAAAATTCTATCTTGAAGATCCTTCTTTCTTGCTGCTGTTTTCTGGAAGTATCTGTTATATTAAACCCAAACACTGTTGGGTTTGACAATAAGATTTCAGAGGTTCTTAAAGCTCATTCTTGTGGCTCATATTCAGAGGCACCTCAGCCTTGACAAGACTGGTCAGATTGCTGTCTACCCTTTACCTGGGCTTTCTGTTTTTAAACTGAAGTGACAACAATTAGAGTTCATCATTAGATACATCAACTTAGTGATCAAATAATCACTGACTTTTTAAACAATGAAATGACTGACTTTATCTCTGAGTGAATGCAGCAGATTTGGTGCAAGCTCTGTCTGTCAGAGAAGTACAGTCAACCCAGTTTGAAATAATTTCTGAGGACACAACAAAGGGAAACATGTTAATATTCTCAGAAAATGATTCGAAAATTCATTCACGTGAATGAATGCTCTTGCCCAGAGAAGCTGTGGCTGCTCCATCCCTAGGAGTGTTCAAAGCCAGGTTGGATGGGGCTCTGAGCAACCTAGTCTGGTGGGAGGTGTAATTAGATGACCTTAAAGGCCCCTTCCATCTCAAACCATTCTATGGTTCCATTATTCTGTGTACTCCGTGTCCTAGAAGTACTTGATTGTGCAGCTGAGGAACAGAAATAGCTCTACCTGACCTATCTTCTCTTTTAAGCACTTCAGTTTAAAGGCTGGGGTGTTAGGCAGTCTCATTGTACACACACTTCCAAAAGGTAAAAATGTGTTTGGGAAACAGGGTCCTGAAGCATAATTCAACCCTGGGAAATGCCATAAAGATCAGAGGTGTTCTGTCTTAGCTGCCCTAAGACAGAAAGAGGCCCAGTTCTTCCCCAGTCAAACAGTTTGCTGTGAATATTTCACACTGAACTGTGTACAATGAATCACACAGCTCCTACATTCATCTGCACCCCAGGTCACCCAGTGGGGATTCCTCTGCTGCTGCCATTCAAGGCAAGATGCTATAATAAACCTTACTAATAATAAAGCAACTTTGTCTGCAAGCACTGTGCAGAGTACAAGGAAGCCATTTGTCTGGAAAAGGGTGAAAAAAGTTTGGACAAGACAGTTTTCTGAGCTCTTGCTCGGTTTCGCTCGCTATCAAACCACCTTAAGCTGTTTAGGGTTTGTTTTGTTCTTTTGTTTTTGAGTCTTTTTGGTATGGTTTGGGTTTTTGTCTTTTTGTTGTTTTGCTTTGTTTTGTTTTTTTTTTATACTAAGGCCTAATAAGGTCTTTAGGGAAACACACAAGAATATATTCAAAAGGCAAAAATTACCCATTTCTCCAAGGCATTCTTATCTTGACTGGAGTATTTCTGTAGGGCTTTAAACAGGGAAAAGCACACACTCTCCAAAGCTTGCAAACATGCATTTCTCTGATGATGCACATAGGGGCAGAAGAAGTTAACATCTCAAGGCAGGGGCATTTTTTCTGCTTTATCCATCAGGACTCTGATCATCTCCTGATATTTCAATTAGTTCTTTTATTAAGGATGGAGTAGAATTGGGGTTAGAAGGTGTGCCAGGTCAGAGCAAAGGTTTGCCATCTCTCCAGGTGGGTTATTAAACCTGCCCTTTTTTTTGGTATTTATTTCTTGCTTTTGCCTGGACAACTGCAGGGGACCAGGGTGAAGACCCCTGACTTGTAACATGCCAGCAAGTCCTGTATGTCCTTTAGTCCTGCCTGGCTGTGTGGGAGCTCTGAAACGAGTCTCCATTAAGGTGTTTCTAATTGAATTGTTCTGTAAGAGGAAGGTGACTCCTCCGCTGAGGCTCTGGCCTCAGTCCCATTTGCTCCTTGCCCTCCATTCCCCAGTTCCCCGATGAGGAAAAGAGAGGCAGAGCACAGGGTCAAGCACTGCCCACGCAGACCCTGCCCTGCTGCCCTGCACCCCCATCCCTGCAGCTCCTGCCAGGGACAGCCTCCTCCTCCTTCAGCCACAGCTCCAGAGAGGGGGGATGCTGGCAGAGCAGCTGGAGGGGACAAGACAGGGGAGTGTTTGCTCCACTGATGTTCACACACTGCTCAAATGCGGCATCTGCCCAGCTGGGCAGAGCTGTGGGGAGCCAAGTGCTTTGCCCCAGCATTGCTGGATCAGGCATGGGATTTCTTTTCATTGAGATGCTCCGATTAAATTGTCATGTGGAGCACCTTGCAGTGCTTTCCCTTTGTTTTTACCCAGAAGCATCTCAGGCCAGTGTGAATCTGGAGCCAGTTTATTAGCTTCAAAGGAACAACAGGTTTGCCTGAGAGCAGAACTAGGTCTCACCACAGACCATGAAAAATTTGGGATGTATGAGGTTCCTGCACATTTAGAAGTTGCATCACACAGGCTGGGCCAGATTATCTGTCCTTTCCTTCCAGCTCCAGAGGAAATAAGGAACAGCTTGATCCTTTAGGGCTGACAAACCCCTCAGCACGAGGCTGACCACAGAGACTGAGAAGTGGGTAAAGCCAGCTATTATGGCAGGCCCCAAAATAGCATCTGAGAGGAGGACATGTGGCCAGGCACTGCTGAGCACTGCCTGGGCTGGGCTGGGAGGGCAGCAGCCTCTTGCTTTGGCCCAGAATAGAGCAAATGCTCAGGGGCTGCTCAGGAAGGAGGAATGCTTTTCTTCCTGCCCTTACCAGGGAAAAGGGGGACACTGTGGGTACAGCTGTGCACTTACAGAAAGATCACAAAGCTCAGGGAGTCCAACAGAGATTAGCCAGCCAAAGGTTGTAAAATCGGACACAACAGGGTCCCCTCCTATTGGAAAGGAAGCTTTATTGTTTTCATTGTTATAATGAAACATTAATTTCTCTAGGTACCAGCCTGTTGTCCCTCTCAGCACCAAACTGGGTACTTTACTGAGCAGCTGGAAGCCACATGGCCCTGTGTGTTTGTTTTAGCAAAACACTTTCATATCTTACCTTTGGATCCTTCCTAGGCAGGTGGTACCACTGATGGGGGGTCAGTCAGCTGCACCATGCCTCATTTGCCTCCTTCAATAAATAGCACTTTCCTTCCTCTTCAGTGTTTTGGTTTTTTTCCCTGCAAATAAAAGCATGAAGAGACTCAAACATGCCTGGGACTGCCTGGTCTAGGACACAGCACATCCTGTGTTTTCTTAAAGAAGCTATCACCCCTTCCCCTGGCTCTGCCCTGTCTTTATCCTTAGCCCTTTTCCAAAAAAGATCACTTTGTGAGGCTGCATTTGTGCTTAGACTGATAATGCAATATTATTATTTTCACACTAATTTTTCTTCCTTTCTAACACTGCAATGTGGTGTGACACTGGTCTCTGATCCTCTCTGCACACAGCATTTTAAAAATCAAATTAGAATGGACTTCCCCAGCAGCCACATGTACCACTGAGGTGAACTGCTTCAGCAAACAATCCTAGTGTTGGGCAACTTTTCCAAAGAAGCTCTTTCTGGCTTGAAACAGATGTGCAGTTGAACTTGGTCCAGTCAAGGCAGTCACAACCCTATGGGTTCAGCTGCCTTCTCCTGCTTGACTTGTTCAAGCAGATCCCAGCTGGAATTTGGGTCCTTGCATAACGCAGCAGCAGTGGCTGCTGGTCTCCAGCACCTCATCCCACTGCTTGCCATGGAGACTGTGTTCCCACTGGCAAACCTTGCTGCACAAGGTCAAGAATGGTCCCCCCGGGTTGCTGGGACATGGAGGAGCAGGGATTGCTATTGCCTTGTTTCTGGATTCTGGAAGTGGGAGCTGCTAGTACATGAGGAGACAAAGGTCTGGAGAATGAACACAAGAATGGTTTGGGATGAAATCCATCTCTTTCTGTGAGCTAGATGGGATTCTCACTCCTGTTACTGAGTATCAGCAAATGGCATGCATTTCTTCAGCAATATATGCTAATTGGAGCTTTTAAGTCATTAGCAGCTCAGTTTTATTACAGCTAGACATGGTGGGCACAGAACTGACTGTGTCTGGCTCTGCAAGTCCCAGCCATGACGACTCTGCATAGCAAGCACTAAAACATGGCTGCAGCTGGAAGCTCTTTGGTGGTTTTGCCTCTTTTCTTTTTTCGTTTCTTTTTTTTTTTTTTTCCATTCCTTTTTAAAATTAGTTAGGGCTGAGGCTGCAGCTTTTTTATTTAGTTCTGGTTATTAATCTCTACAGTTTTCTTTAATTAAAGCCAGATTCTGATGCTGTTACTTCTGTTGAATCGACCCAAACTCAGGGGGGTGACCCAGGGAGTAAAGAGTGACACAGCTTGAATCTGGCCTGTGTAGATTATGAATTCCTTGGATGTTAGGATTCTTGTATCATTTGCCTGTGAAGTGCCTTGGTGCCGTGTAAGCAAGAAATAAATATATTTTTTTATCATCCCTTTTAATGTTTATTGTCTTACAGACTTGGATAAAGCAGCATTTCTTTGTGTTGTAAGAACAGCAATGTCCTGGACTCTCAAGGAGTTGCACAAGCAATATTATGCACCTGACTTAGTTAATTAACAAAGGAGAAGCCACGTTGTGAATGCTGCGTTTGCTTCCCACTGGCTTCTTACATGCTGTGCCTATCAAAAGAGAGCAGCAAACATGTGTAGAGAAATGAAAGAAGCCTCTTTGATTGTGTGGACTTCCTAATAAGTGGCACTTTGCATTTTGTAGATCAAGGTCTGGAAATAACACTGGCAGTAATTATGCACATGTGGCATGTCACCTTGATGCACTGGTGTGGAATTGAAGGGGAGAACACATTTACATAACTAATCACTGACAAACAAGATAAAGTGATTGCTATTAGCAAGTTAACTTTTCTCTACAATTACCACCCTGTGCTATGTGAGATACCCCACCTAGTTATTTCTGTGAAGAACAAGGAGGGCCTGCTGTGCTTCAGATATCAGCACACTGCCTTTTTTTGTGGCAAATCATAGAATATCCTGTTAATTTACTTTTCATTCTTGGCTGTGAAACTTAGACTCATCCCCTGGGAAGAAGCAGAGAGAACAAGGCTCTTTCCTCCAGCATATAAATAAATGGAGATTGTGCACAAATATAAGTTGCAAAACTTGTTGATGGTCTTAAAAACCAGGCTCATTCAGAACTCAACATATGGGGGGCCCCAGCCAACAGGTGTTACATGAGGTTTGAAACTGGATTATTTAGTTCTTTTCATGTTTCAAGGGGACACATCTCTGTGCTTCTCTTTTCAGCTACTAAGGCTAGAAACATTGTCTTTAGCTCTGAGATTTTTCAGTCAGTGGCTGGGATCCCAGATGTTGAGGTGTTGGCATTAAATACTGCGGATCTCATCATTAAAACAGGGATTCCGTGCAGGATGTGCTCCTCTTTGTCACCTGGATGATTTCTGTATCTGGCAAACACACATTTCTCTTTGAAAAGAAGGTGACATATGTTGCTGTGTCTGCATGTGGATGTGTGCAGCTCCTTAGATCATGGATGGGATTGCTGAGATGTTGTTCTTCTGTCAACACTGACCTTCCTTTCCCCTTCCAGATGCTTCTTTGTGTCCCTGACTTTTCACATTTACACTGTGAAGGGAAATGCTTTCTGCCTGCCAACCAGCTTCTCCACTGAATGCATCCTGCTTATCTCTTCCTGTGGTTCCCCTCCTTGGCTTTGCATGTAGGACCCAGATGTGGGTATTCAGCAGACCAAGAGCTTGGAAAAGTTGATTTTCAGGTCAGTGGCACCCTCATTTCTGGGTCACTGAATGATCAATGAAGTGGTTCTGTAGAGTGAGTGGAGCTGGAATAAGGGCAGGGTGCTCCCCAAGTGGCTCCATGGCAAGCTGTGGAGAGGAGCTTCTAATTCAAGGGCTTTCCTGGTCTGCAGAGCTGGGACTGGGATATTTTGGTCTGTCTCATAAGGATTAGAGGAAAAGTGGGTGTAAAGATATGCTAAAGGTCTTCATGGAGTCTTGGAACATCATTAAGTCTTTCTGAGTCTTTTTAAAATTATTATTGTTTTTCTGGTTTTATTTTTAGCTCTGCTTAGAGAAATAGAACTTTCAGTCCCATTCTTTGAGAATAAAGATAGTCGGGCCAAAAATATTTCATTAACTACACCATCATCTTTCTTCCTTCTATCTGGAATGGCCCACAAAGAAAGGGAAACCAACTGCGGACAATTAGCACAGACTATGCCAGATAACTGAAAAAAAAAATTGGAGTGAAAGAATAAATAGCAGAGATGAAGAAAAGGAACTTCTTGCTCCATAAAGACACAGAGAAAACAGAGGATAAGGCTAAGATAGCACAGACCTGCTGTGGCTTCAGCTGGTAATCTTGTAGTTCTTTTTTTTCTGCTGATTTCAGAGATGGGAAAGCTCTGGAGAGTTAAGGAAAGATCATTTACTTTTGATGAGTTTTGACGATCATTGCTGTGGGAAAAGCTTTATTTGTCTATGGTAAGAAAAGAATGACTTGGGTTTATATCAAGTTTATGTCAGGAGACATTTTGTCTTTATTGCACATGGAGAAGAAATAGGGTCTATATGGAGGACATACACTGACAGTGATTTAAGTGGTTCTCTCTGGAAATCACCCACCCCCAGACTCTCTAATGAGCCACTTCCCAAAGCAGAAAAGAAGGCAGAAAAGAAATAAGAGAATAGTAAGTCAGTGTGACATCTGTCTTGCATGTATGCTTATGTTTCACTTGCTGATCTGTGAGTTTTTCAGGCACAAAATGACTAAATTTCAACAAGTTCAAATCATGCCTCGGATCATCCTATACAACGAGTTGTTTACCCACTATACTACAGGCAAGTAATTTCAATATTGACAGATTGGCTAAAGCCCAAATTTGATATGCTGCTATTAGCATATTTTTACTGTTTCTGTGCTTACAAAGGAACCAGAATGTTCTCTGGCAGTCAAGGCTAATAAGTATGCAAATCATGATCTGTGCTTATAGGCACGCTCTTTTTTTGGTACATGAATCAGTATGCCAATTTGGCACTCCCCTTTCTGATCAGAGATAAACAGAGCTGCAGGGATTAGGGTGACAGATAATTTCTCCTGAAAACCGTCTGGGCTTTAAAAGATGCAGAACTGTGTTTACTCCTCCTTGGTCTGCACAGTGGATTTGCTAGAGGAGAAGCTACGGACTGAAGGGCCAGCACATGATCTCTGTGCCAGAATATGTGAACCCAAGAGGCTTTCTACTTTCTTCAGGTCACTTCTAAGTTTACATCTTCAACAGCTAAGAAGCAGCTTTATGTCTAATGATTTTAGGGTCTGAAAGGAGGTTTACAGTATTAAGGGATCTGTATGAACCAAGGGCATGTGAAACAAGACGTTAGCACAGCCAGGGATCATGGATGTGTTTCTCAAGCTCGCATATTCCGCATCTGTGCTCTCTCTTCATTCATCACCATCTCACTGTGGTAATCAGACTTCCTTAAATCCTACCTTGAGTATTGAGTATTCCTTACAAACCACTCTTCCTTTTATTGCCAGGCTCTGTCACACGAACCTGTGTGACTTGAACATCTCCATGTCTTCTAAGGGAAATAACATCACCTTTCCAGTGCTGCTTTTTAACTGTGGGACCAGTCCTCCCCTCCTGCAGAACAGCACTTAGAGAGTGGACCTCTGAAAACCAGCCAGGCTGGTAGATATTACAGCAGCGGCAGTCGCTGGAGTACATAAACAGACAAAATTATACTGAAGGTTACTAAAGAAGATCAAAAGGAAAACTTAAGTCTCCTTTCATGTTGCAGCTATTTCTTTCTCAGCCTCGGCCAGTCCACCATCTCTTCAGCCCTTTGTTATCTGCCCCGGGCTGCTCTCTACTTACAGTAATAGCTGCTGTTTAAGTCCCACAGTATAACTCTTTTATCTCAACTAACACTCCTTTGAGAGCATCAGCAGAAGGGCTGCTAAGTGTCATCCCTGTTGAATGTAAATGGGAGTCTCTCCTGTGTTTGAATATCAATGCGTTTGATCTTGAGTCAGACCACGTAACTGATGGTTTGGGAGCTTCTCGGTGTGTGCTGTTGCTGATAATTCCTTTTATAATTCTAGTCATTGTCTTCTCACTTGGAGAGCTTGAATGTGTACTTTGCTTTTCTGTTGCCCATTTCTGCACAGAGAAATAAAATGGCCTTATTTCGTTATTTTCTTTCCTGGTATAAAATGGCCTCTTTTTTTTTTTTTTTTTTTTTTTTTTTGTTTGGTTTTTTTTTTTTTTTTTTTTTTTTTTTGGCCGGTTTTTATTTTTTTTTTTTCCTTT
>VYXF01005279.1:0-64194 GCA_013397295.1 Polioptila caerulea | reverse complement strand
GTTTTTTGTTTGGTTGGGTTTTTTTTGTTTTTTCAGTCTTTTTGGGCCAGATGTAAGCCTTTTTTGCCAGCTTTGGAAGTCCTGTGAACTCACAGTTTAAAGCAACATGGACTGCAATACACGAAGAAAGGCAAAAATAACCAGGAAGCCCTGAAATGCCTGCACTCTTGGGGAATACCAGCTCAGAAAATGCATCTTTAAAAGCCCAAGATGGGTTTCCAGCTGCAAGATTCTTGCTGAACATCTGGCAAGGCCATGTGCCATACCAGGACTACATGGGACCTCATAGGACCTTAATTATCTGGTGTGATTTGTTCAGCTGGTGAGGTCCTAATCTTGGATTTAGAAGCACTGATCTCAGTTTTCTGCTGTGTGACAGATGTACTGAGGCTAATAATTTAATCTCTGTGGGCTCCATTTCTTGTCTTCAAAAGGGGTGAATTTTGTACTTGCTGTGAAAATAGGTAAAGAAATTAAAGCACTCAGAGATGACTTAAGGCAAAAAAAAGGTACTTTATGCTGGAAAATGTTTTAAGCAAAAAAATTGAAACCTGAGAGAAATGGGAAATTAGAGTTGGAGAAAATACAGAAGAGCTCATTGAGATAAATAAGGGAAAAAAGAAGAGTTTTTGGAAGAGCAAAATATGTAAGAGTCCCCACTGCTGCAGCCAAAGAATAAAAAAGGAAGAATGGATTCCATACCTCCTGAAGATTCCTGACTTACTAAACAGGCAGCACTCAGGAGGCCATTGGTTTTCCAAGTTTTAATTCAAATTCTGAGGTAAGTGCCAAGGCTTCTGATGAGAAATTGTGTTTGATACTTAGGGTTTAAAGCACATGTTCTGTCAAAGTGAAGTTTCTATTTCTGCCTAAGATCTAACTGCACAGAACAATACATGGGCTCCATACCCATAACAAAGTGACCCCTCTGGAGCTAAAGGCTGAATGAAAAGGCCACACTCTGTTGCCCTGGTTTTACATAGCATTTGAAATGTCAGTAGCAAACATCTGAGACTCCTGTGTGGAAAACCACAGTGTAATGGAGATGTTCTCAATTTTCCTGTGGGATCTTGCACTATCCTCCCGAGGAAAGCAGGTAATGGAGTAGGAGGCATTATTTTGTGTTACACAGAGAGAGGGAGCAGAGCTGATCATAAGAAAGTATCTTCTTAATAAAGATGTGCCTGACACAGCAGGGCAGCTAAGATGCTCTTGTTTTGTGGGGATGTGGTAAGGTCACTAAGCTTTGCACAAACCCCACCCTAGATCTTCCACTTGCCCACATTCCTGATGGAGGAAACATGAGAGTTTGCATGCCAGATTTTTTGCAGCCAGAGAGATCATTTTGATGATCTAAGCTGACCACCTTCCTATGAGAGGTGAAAGAACAATCTCACAATCCCTCTCTTGGAAGTTCATTGCTGTTATTTGTGTTATATGTTTGAAAGACATGCAATTAAGCCTTCAGTATATCAAATACATGAGGATGCATGATATCCTTAGATAAGTTATTTAAACAGTTAATTAGCCTGACAGGTCTTGTGTCTCATTAGGAGAGTGACCTGGTCCAGCTTCATTTTTTAAGAACTGGCTCCCAGCATGAGCTCCCAAAGGCTGTCTGACACTTCCCTGGGCAGACCTTTGTAAAGTATAATCAAGAAAACTTTAAACTTGAGATAGAGGTTAATTAAATATATCTTGAGGCTCTTGAGTGAGTGAGATGTATTACACTGGGAGATATTTCTAAGTTTTGAGTAACCCTGGATATCTTTTCTACCCCTTTTACATTTTTCAGCTTACTTTGTGAAATGTGGGAAACAGGACGGACCTAACTGTTCTAAAAAGGGCCTAATGAGACCCCGGTGCAGAACTGAAGTTGTCTCCTTACTCTTGTAGCATTTGCTATTGCTTATCCCTACTGTACACCTGCTTAAATGGCTACAGCATTGCACTTGGTGCTCCTCAAGTGTTTGTCACTGCTCCTAAACTGGTGTAAGGCAATCTACATATGACCTGCAGCCAGCAGAGTGAGTTGGAAGGCAGGCAGAGGCATCATAACAGCTTGATGATAGTAGTTCCTATTTTCATGTTATTACCAGGTAGCACATGTTGTTGGTAGTTTGTTGCTGTTGTTGTTGTTTTTAAAAATATTTTATTTTATTGGACAAACAAATGGTACAATCCTTTTCAACCCTTGGCAAGGGAAAGGTTCTTCTCCCTTGAACTGAATCTTTCTGAGAACCACCATTCACTCCATCGTTGCTNACCCCTCGAGCCCTACCCCAGAGCTGATTTCTTAATAAAGGCTATAAAAAGGAGCCTGGGCTCCTGGCCCTGATTGTTCATTACAGACCCTCCTAAGGATTTTTTTTGCTGCTCTGCACTCTTAGTCTGGACAAGACTGACATCCTCAGCACTACAAGCTTTGTTTTCAGCCATTCCAGTAACTAGGAAAGGACTGGTAAGCTATCATTGCAATTCAGCTTCCATGCTGACTTTTGTCACGGCAATTTTAGTTGTGAGAAACTGCACTTTAGTTGTAGTAACTACATTAAAGAAGGAGCTTTTTGCCCCAAAGTAAAAGGTCAACTTTTTGCAGTCTTCCCATAGCAGCATCTAGGAGTATTCCCCACCCAAGCCTTCTGTCTGTACACAGACTGTGGGATATTACTGTGCAAAGAATTCCTGATTCAGCAAAATATTCCTACATGCTGAACTTTACACATGCTTGAGGAAGTATTTGCTGTAGCAACAGAAAACTATTTGTTAACTGAAGAAACTGTTAGCAAAATCAGGATAAAGGAGGACAAGATGTGTGAAAAGACAAAGCAAAATCAAGCAAAAATAAACATTGCCTTGCTTGAATGGCAGCAGGCTTCTGTGGATGATGTATAGCCACTGGATTGGGCACCTGCTCCAGAGGATCCAAGTGATGAGAAGCCATAAGTAACAGATCTGAGACCTCTTATGTGATGGCCTCCTAAATTTATATACAGAAAATGCCTCTTAGTAGCAGCATCTGGTCCCCTGAGGCTCTATTGCTCCTCACAGTTGCAGCTATTGCTGGTTGAACAGCACAAGACAAAGAAAGGGAAAATGTTCCTTAGAAACGTCACTTCCAAGGGGCTATTGCTTTTTAAAGGTGTTTCTGTTAGATGTACTGAAAGCTTGCTTTGGAAAAGCTTTTAGAAGGCATTTTTGCAAACCAAAGAGTATCTCTGTAAAAGCATGCAGTGCAAATTTAAATCCCAGCCAAGACTGGCAACAATGCAGAAATGTACACAACACATTTAAAATGCAGGGAAAATACATCTTTTGGTAACATTCTTCTCTAGTTTGCCGGCAAAAGGATGTTCTTCCTTGTCTGTGATATGAGCAGCTGCTACCATTTCATCTTCAGGCCTCTCAAATCCTCAGTCCTGGAACGTATTTTGTCATACATCCTTAATGACCCACAGCTTAGACAGAAATAAACAGAGCTGCCTTCAGCCCATTGGCCATGAAATCATTCTGTAGTGATTCCAATCTCTTATGGCCTTGTTAAATTGCCCAGGCCAAATCATTTGTCAGAGTTACCCAGGAATAAAATCATTTTATGCTCTTGTCAAGTGTCACCCAGTTATGACAATGCCATTCAGTGTTTTGTTTTTCTTCAAACCCAAATTGGAAAACAAAGCCACCATCACCTTTAAAGACAGGAAATTACTGTAGTGAACTTTACAAGAGCTAAAATTCACACTGCTCATTGGTTCAGTTCAGTGTTTCCTTTCAGTGTGCTCTGGATCCAGATGTCCAGATCAAGAATGTTTCATGTGTTTTGAGTAGTGCTCAACTGCAGAAGTTGGACTTTACCTTTTCCTATTTACATCTGCATTTTACTTTATAAGATTTGAGGCTGTGCCACTGCTGCTTCTTTTTTCTTTATTTCCTCCATTTTCCCACTTGGAAAGAGTGTAAATAAACGGGAAAACAACCTACATACCAGAGCACACTTCCCTAGTTAAAGCACTGAAAATCAGTGTCAGCTTTAGGCATGAGAGCAACTGGATTTGAGATGGAGAACCTTTGCTCTAAATGATGTCAGTGCTTGTTGAGCAATGAAGCTGCTCTGCTGCCACTGCTCCTCCAGAAGCAGCCTCCAGTTGCTCATACCAGATCCAGCAATGATCAGGGAAAACAGGAGATCCCAAATAATTTCGCATCATATGCTGTTCTAATATTTCATCTGGAAGCCTTATTCCCTTCCCTTTTCCCTTGCTAAGGGGAAGCTTTGGAGACTTATGCACATTCTTATCTTTAAACAAGGCTCATCAAATGAAAAGGCAAAATGGACAAAGTGAAATGTCCACGTCCTTCCCAAGATGAAATTACAGCCTTGCCACAGTCAGTCTCCCGCTGACTCTGCTGGACTTAGAACAGCAGCTGAGAGTGTTTGGCCACAGGTTTCAAAATCAGGTATATACTTTCTCCAAAGACCTTTTGCCTGTAAAAAAGTCAATGCTAGAAGCAAAACTCAAACATCAGTGCAACCACACACATCTGCAGCACATCTGTATTACCCAGCAGCCAGGGCAGGTGCATGACAGCCTCTCTCCATATGCCACATTCCAAAACCACTGCAACTTTCATGTACAGCTCTCTGAAAAAAGAACAAGAAGCACACATGAGCTGAAGACAAACAAGCTGAATGCACCACTCTTCAGCTGCTGTTGTCACATGTTCCTGCCTTCACATAGTTCTGCCCTGTATTTAGGCAGTGTCTCATAACTGGTTATCTTCCATCAACATGAAAACACTCATGAATCCAGGACTCCGAAACTCTCTTGGTGCATTTAAGTATAATTACTCCTTTGCTGTCTTTTTCTCTTTCTTCTCCATCTAGAGAAATAAAGGAGACAAATTAATCACCAAGTTCTGCCACCTTTATTTAAGCTGAACAGCTCTTTTGTCCCTGAATAGTTATCTGGATTCCTCCTGGCTGAATATGCTGCTTAATTTGGGAAAGAGGAACAGATGCAGGTGTGAAATGCTTTGTGTCAAGACTTGATAGAGGAAACAGAAACAAAACCTACTTGCCCTCAATATGCAAGCCTGAAATTGTCAAGAGTACATATTGTTAATTCATCCAACAGGATTTTTCTGCTGGGCATTGTCAGTAGTAAAATGTGTTTTAAATTATCTTTCACAAATCCACCATGCCAACCCAATCCAGAGCAAATTTGGCCTTTTTGTTGGGATTTTTTTGATAAGTTGGTATCTTTTTTCTAAACTCATGATGATGAAAATAAGTTTGTGTGTATAGCTTAAGGAAAGGAAAGAATTGGAACTGTTGAATTCTCTGTAGTTTGTCACCATTTCCAAAGCAGGGGCTGGCTCTCTCCCAGTGCCATCTCCACCTTCCTAATCAGTGTTGGAAATGGTGCAAAGGAAAGCCAGGCTTCTCCCTGTAGCATTGGCATAGAAGCTGATGATGGTTTTGGTGGTTTACATGAATTTTGCTGTTCTCAAATCTGGAAGAACATTTTAACACTTCCCCAACAATTACCTAACCCACAGGTAATGTTTTTCTACTCAAAGTGTACCCCTGGAAGAGCTATGCCTTTCCACAGATTTTCATGGGTTATGCATTCACCTTGATCAACTTCCCCGTTCCTCCCTCAAAATGCATTACAAAAAAAGGGAAAAAAAAAATGTTCCCAGATAATTTGTAGGAGCGCATTATGCTTGCTCAGTGCTGCCTAACAATTAGTGTCACTTGGCATGTTACTGTCTTTTTCCTTCTAGAAGCAAATTCAATAGCTGTTTCAACAGAATGGGGGTGGTTTTGGCAGCTCTGTGACCCAGATACAAGCCTCAGTTTGAATGTATTTTCAGCCTTGCTATCTTGGCTTATCTCGAGTTGGGAATCTGAAGCTCTCTGTGAGCATCCAGCTGCAGTGGAGTTAGGCAGCTGGAGTCCTGGCTGCTTGCTTAGGGCAAAACGTTAAGGGCCAAGCTGCATTGCAAATGCCCTTGGCAGCTGCTCAGGGGAGGGAGGGGAGAGAGGAGGCATCAGTACTTGGTTAAACAGATCCTGGAAATGAGGAAGAAAAGGAGGCTTTGCTGCTCCTGAGCTGGGGAGATGCTTTTTATTTTTTTATGATGCCAGGGTTATCTAAATAAAAGGATTTGGGTTTGGTCTGCTTTGAGGTCCCTCTCAGCTCAGCAGAGTGCAGGGTGAACAGGCACAACACAAATTGGCAAAACTTCGAATGGATTGAGGGGGGTGTAAACAGGGGGATTCACACCATCCTGCTTTCATCACCTGTTAGTCCGGGGAACGGCAGTGTCCTGTCAGAAAGTGATTTAGAGCAGGGCTGGATGCTGCCCTGGATGTCTGCACTCTGCCGGGCCCACAAAGGGCTCCACAGGGACACGAGCCAGCAAGTCAAGTGCCTCTAATGGGACAATGCATTCATTTTCCTGCCTCCGACTGCTGCTGCTGCCAAGGATGTGCCAGCGCGCCACACAGCCAGCCTCATCCTCTCTCTGGCTCGCTCATTATACTGAGTTTTATAGGCTGGTAGAAAGGTGCCTGTGCCAGCTTGTTGTCACCTAAGAAAGCTCCTGTTGTTGAGGGGAGTTTCTGACAGCTTCATTTGGGCAGCTTTGTTTGTTCTCTGTGCCTTATTAGCAGCACAAATGGGTGGAAACTTGACCAGCTATCCAACCTCCAGCATATGATCTGGGATGAGCCCATTCTGGTAACATTTCCCCTGCATTTTGTGACCATATCAGGAGGTGGGGGTTGGCATGGCTCAGAATCACCTGCTTGTTCCTCACTGGGTCCAGTAAAGCTGGGGAGGAAGCTTAGCAGGTAACAACAATGCAAACAGGTTGAGAGGATGACTGTGGAGCTGGAAAACATGCCAGTTACCTCCAAATCCAAATGTCTGCCTCTAAACAAACCAGTCACAGTAAAAGGACCAAGAAACCTGTGGTGGTTCTCAAACCAGGTGGAGCTGTGTCCAATCTGTTAAAACTTTCATCACCTTGATTACTGCAGTGCAGAGAGGTGAGGAAGTAGCCAGTTAAGAGAAGGGCATATCATGCAAACCATAAAGCAACATTTGTACCTGGTCATATCCTGTACCTGATGTCTTCAAATGACAGAATGAATAAATGGGAGTTTCCAAAACCTTTAAGCAGAAATTTTCTGTGTTTATCTTCTTCTTGTTTAAGCAAATGGGGAGAAATAAACCAATCAAGTGTCCAGTTATGATGCACAGAATCCCCAAAATGGAGGATGTTGTAAAGAGACATGGTCCATTCAGTTTAAACAAAATATTAATTATGCGTATGGTTGATACAGATAAAAATTATGCATATATATGCATATTGGGCACTCTTTTCCAGCTACAGGTTGCCATCACACTTCCCTAACCCTGTGACACCAACTTCCATGCTCTCCCTTTCGTACATGTCAAGCACATGACTGGATTCATTCATTTAAAGTGAAGAAGAATTAAGATGCTCAAAGTGAAGCATGTCCTTCAGGGGTTTGCTGGACAAAGGCCAGAGACGTGAAATGTTTCTCCTGTCTTATCACATACAGGAGACATCCACTAATAAACAAATAAAACAGACTCTGTCATGTGCTAATGGCATTTCCCCCCCCAGTTTGCAATGTTATCCAGTGCAGATCTTTTTGGATTCCAGCGAGGAGGAAACTTCATTAAAGTAGTCAACATTTTGGTATTCATTTAATTCCAAAATTACAACTTTAAGAATGATTTCCCCTTGAATCTTGCTTTTGTGTGTGTCTTGGCACCTACAATGGCACCATTTGTAGAGCCCTGAGAGGAGCAGAAGTGCTAACACACAGAGCTTCACTCCAGCTATGGGAAAGTGCCATTGTAATTAACTCCAGGGATTTTCTTCATTGCTGGTAAAATTATGTGTTTTCCCTCTGTAATCTGAAAAATAGCTCTGGGGTCGAATTTTTGCCCCAACCCTTACTTTTAATTTCACATACATTAAAAAACAAATATATATTTTTTAACTGCAATCCTCTGCCGAAACTCGTACAAGCAGCAGCTAACAAAATAATATGTTTCCCCTAATTTATGCAAAGAATGGAAAAGCACTTGCACTAACACTACAGATGGCTGTGCTCTGTCTGTAGCAGCCATGTAAACACTTTGGTGGAGATGTGAAGCTTCTGTGGTCTTATAACACAGCTACAGCACCTACCAACTCTATTGGTCTGAAAGCAATGGCCCTGCCACTCTGAGAGAGCCTCATGGACAAACTATTTCTGTTATGTTACTGTTATTTTTTCCAAAGCACTTGAGAAATCAATGATGCATGAGCCTGGCTAATGCTGAGAAAAGCTGCTGAAAATCTATATGGATTGTGTGTTGAATAACCCTGTTTTCCCAGCATATCAGGCACATCCTGCACCACAAAATATCACTAATATTAGCTGCTGCCCCCAGTTAAAAATAATCAGCTGTGAAGATGGTCAAGAGGTTGTGTCCACATTGAGTGGGAGGGATGGCAGTGTGATCAACAAACGGGGATCTTCCCCCTGGGTCAACAAGCTTTGGATAAAACTTTCAGCTATCAGGAGCTGCCTGTGTCCATCAACCCCACCCTCAAAGGCTGTCCTGGTGGAGAGCACAGTGGGCCATTCAAGTCTAGAGAAAACAGGGTTGCAAGATGACAGCCAAAACACAGCAGTCGTCCAAAACACATGAGACTGACCAGGTTAGCCAGGTCCTCTGTGAAACCGTTCTTCATGTTATTTATTCCCCTTAGGTGGCAACTCAAACAGCTTTCTTCTGGTGCTTAAACAGAAATGTAAGAAAAAGATCCTCTGAAAATAACCACCACAGTCCCAAAGAGCTGGAAAGACCCCATTATCCAGCAGTATTTGAACAAAAACCTTCTCATCTCTAAAACATTTGGTTGCATTGAGTGTCACAGCATCTTGACTGTGTGCATGTTTCTGGCAGGCTCAGCATCTAAGCAGTGTCCCTAGTGAGCAGATACTTTCCACTCACTTGAACATATTTCACTGGATGGGAAAGATCAGTGTCATATAAAACACCTGCAGAGTGGGTAAGTCACTGGTAAAGTCTAAACTCCATTTCAGCCCCCTCCTGCTGCTGTTTGGAGCATACACTGCATGTTCTGTAAATAAGGAGCCTACTTAGGCACAGAGAAGAAGGGGTCTGATGAATGGCAAAGATATATAAATTGTAGGGAGGTAACCCTAGAAACTGCTCTGTAATCTTTTCTCCCATAAATAATGTGGCTTTTAACCTGAGGGTGAACATCCAAATCTCGTGCTGAAGCATGTCACAGTGAAATTCCTTGCTGTGTTACCTCGGTGGAATTCTCACAACAGAGGCAATCCAGGCTGTGCAATGGCTTTGGATGGAAATGCAGAACTGAAACACTGAAGAGTTCCCTTTTGTTGGAAATTGCTCTTCAGAAAAGAGCCAAAAAATCTTGGGCTAAAACAGAGGCCCTGTGGTACTTTCTGCCCTGGGCCAGCTGTTCATCAGAATTTGTGACAGCAGCCTGGGTGCTCAGATCTCATGCCCTCCCAAGCCCTTTCCTCCACTGTCTATGAATTGTTTTTGTGAGGCTCCTCCTAGTTATAAGCTCCAATTCTGGCTTCCCATTAATTCCACTTAAGAACCAGACTGGTGGTTTGGACAATTAATAGCCCAGTAAGTGAAGGAGCCTTTCACCTCTGGGTTGGAAGTTCAGACCCAAAGCACAGCAATACTCTGGGGAAGCCATTAGCAACAGATGGCTCATCTGCAGCCAGCTGATGTGCAGGGTATCCCCTCACTCCCCTTCTTGCTGCTCAAGGCACCGAGTCACCAGCTCCCACATCCTCTGAGCTCCCATGGTTACAGGGACAGACTGACCCAGGCAGGGGAAAGGTTCCTCACCTCTTCCAGGCCCCACAGGACGGTGTAACCCAGAGCTGGGGGTGACAGCAGCTTGTCCCAGTCCTGTGCTTGAGACAAACCCCATGAGTTCAGCAAGAATCTGCAGGCCAGACAGACTGACCAGGGCTCTGCTTGAGGTGGATGGACAGGATCGAGATATCAGCTTGCCCAGCCCACTGTGGACAAATTACAAAACTTTTTCACTCATATTCAGACTGAAGCCTTATTTCTTATGTAGCTTAAGTTACATTCTGTCCTGGAATTATTTATTCTCTGTGACCCAAATGAATGTGTGTTTTTGTTATCTATGTCAGGCTGAATGCAGAGAGAATTCAGTGCTGCAGGAAGTTGTTGGATTCACAGTACTGGAAAAAGAAGACCCCCTGCCCCACATACAACTGCCTGAAAGACCATGCAGAGGCTTTCACCCCTCGTCTGTCCCCAGCCAGGGCTGGGAACCCTGCTCATGCCACCCCCATGAGCCCGTTCTTATATGCACTGTCTGCAGATGCTGCAAATAACATCTTGCCATTTGATTCCTACACCAACTATGTTGCACACTTAGGGATGCAATAAAAAATTCAATCATCATCTTGTAGTCCAATTCACATTTAAAATGCATTTCCATTCTGCCCTCTGCCCTCCACACAGATGACTCCAGGTGGATGCAGGAAGCTTGCACCTGTATTTCATGGGGACTGGATCCCCTCAGTACTCTGCTGACTGCAGAAATGCAAAAAAATGCCCAGAAAGCTCCTGGTAAGTCATACTTTTTTGTTGTGTGGGCTATTCTGTGCAGGTGGGAGTCGAACCCACATAATCCCTAGTGCCCCCTGAGTTAGTTTGCAGCAGAAACAATGCAGGTTTTCCTCAGCTGGCAGAGCAGGTCTTTAGAGCAAACCTGTCATCACCAGTGTCCTGAGCTGATACTGTGCATGGTGACAAGCATGGGGAGGTTAAGATGAGGACATCCATTTTGCTCTATTTCTGGTACAAGGACAATAACCACTGGTCAAAGGGGAGGGCAGACAGTTCAGCATGGTGGCATCTCTAAACACTGCAGCTAAATCCGACTGGGCTCGTGAGTCAGATGTCCTTCTAGCATGGCATCAGACAAATATCTGAACTGCAGCCTACAAAGAGTCCTTTCTTTCTATTTTAAGAGCTGTGTGGACAGAACTAGAATACTGCAGCTATTTTCCATCATGATTTATCTCTCTTAGACACTTTGAGTCCGCTCTGACCATGCAGCAAAATCCCAGGCTTGGATAAATCCTCTTCACATGATCAGTGACTTCTGGTGAGAAATCCCAAAGCAGAGAAAAAGTATGAAAAGAGGACAGAAGGTGGTGGTGAGGACAGAGAGGAAGAAAAAGGGAAGGCAGGGAAATAAATGCAGGAGATGATATGTCCAAACTCGTCATTAAAAAGGAAAGAAGATCTCAAGAAGGGCAATCACAAATGTGAAAAGAAAGATAGAGGCTATTTGAGCCATCTGAAAACATACAGTGTGTCATACAGCTCTATAAATGAGATTGGAAACAAATGACAATGTGACATTCAAAAAAGCTCATGGTGCTCTTCAGATCAGCTGGACCTGACATATCCAGCCTCCATAGCAGGGTGCCCCTGGCCATTAAGAGAAGGAAGGTTCTGGTTAGACCCAAAAGTCTCTTTGGTGAAACCTCCCTTCCAGGGCAGTGGTTCTGCTCCCCTCAGTGTTAAATGTCTCCTGGCTCTACCAGAAATTGCACCAGCCTGCAAGGGAGGTCCTCTCCACTGTCAGTCTGATTCCAGAGCTTTACAGATTCTGTTACAGAAAGAAGCTTTTTTTCTCTAGCCAGGGTGAAAAACAACAGGTCTCTATTTCCGAGCCTCCAAATTTTATGAAGTCACTTAAGAAGTTCAGCGTCTCTAATGCTGTTTCCTGAGGCAGGGTATTTAATTCTGCAGTTCAATAGTCTTTTGAAGAAGATACTGTCTGCTGAAAAATGACCCATTCTGCTTTAAAAGCAGGAAATAAAGCTTCAGGTGTCAAATCATGATACTTTCATTCACTGAAACAAGACAGCACATTTCAAAAGATTCACAATAAAGCCCAGCAAATAACTTTTTCTCAGAATTTGCCCATAATTGACTGAATTCTAGCAGAGAAAAGAGATAATGAGAGGCTGCTCATCTCTTGGCCCAGGCCAGCAGCAGTGCTGTAGGGCTCTATCTAGGGAGCAAATTGCACCAGCCCTGTCCCTCCAGAGCAGGGTTTTAAGTGTTAAACTCTTGCAACTAGCCCACTGCTGCAGCATACCCATGGGGTCTTGTTCCAAATTTTTCAGCCTGTCACTTGCCCCTGAGAGATTTCTTGTTTATGTTTCAAATAAAAAGTTACGTACCACCCCCCTCCCCAATGAATTCACTAACAAAATGTCCTCAGTGCAGAAGTTCTAACACTGACAGTACTGTACATCTTTCTCTCTCTGGGGTATTGCTCTCTTCTTTGCAGTAAACCAATTTTATTTGCCTCTGTATTGCACTTTGCCACGGTGGGAAAATTCTCAGCCTTACCTTGTACACAGCAGCTCCCTTTCTTCTTGGGAAGCAAAAGAGAAATACACTGGAAAGTGTTCCCATTCTCTGAACTTATTTTATTATTCAGACAAATGTGAACCACTAATCAACATTTAGTTTAAATCACCACAAACTTCCTGACTAGCTTGCTTTGTCCTTTCTCCAGGCAGCCAGCCCAGCTGGTCCCCATAGGTACTAGCAAAATAAAACCCTGAGAGACAGAGATCTAACACTTGATTTTTGTAAGCAGAAGCTTCTGGTTTTGCAGCCCAATAAAGCATCAATCAGCACCCAGCAATGTTCCCTTTTTCTGCTGCATCAGCCCAAGCCCTCCCTGACCTGCAATTCCACCAGAGAGTAGGAACCTAATTGAAATATTGACCAAAATAAAATCCATTTCCATCAATACGCCGTTACTGTGAGTTATAACTTTGTTCATTCATTATTATGCACAGTGGCAGCCAAAGCCCAGAGTGAGTAAAGGGCTGTGGTGGCAGTCTTCAAGGCTGTCCCTTTCCATGTGGCTTTTGTGCTCATGCAGTGTGGGAAGAGAGGACCACATCAGCTGGGAGAGCTCTGCTGGCAGTAATAGCATTCCCTCAAGCTCCTCATTCCTTGTGCTCAGAGATGTTGTTTGCCTCTGTATTGCTCATTTAAGGCTTTCTTTGTTTCCCTTTTTAGGTCATATTTAGAGAAAATGTTGGTTTCTAGTCCAGAAATGTCTTGAAGTCTCTGAATTGTCTCTGAAAAGTCTCTGAAAAAGTCTCTGAATTGCATTCACCTGGCTTGTCTCAGGGGATGCAGCATTGCTCTTAGGGCAGAATGGGACTGGCATCATGGAGCCTATAGAGCCTATAACCACCACCTCATTTTGTATGTGACAAAGAAAAAATCTGGCCTGGGATGGTACTTTCTGGTAGAACTAGGTATTTAAGTTATTGTGGTCAGGGACCACACCACCTATGAGAGAGGCAGCTGACAATGAGCCAGATTGGATTGGTCAGGAGACGACCCATGAGCAGGGACCATCTCTTCCTGCTTGTCCCGATTTCCCTACTGAGCCAGCCTGAAAGCAGTGCCCAAAAAATGATGGATACCAAGCCTGGATGGGAAAGAGAAGAAAGGGATCCAGAATAGCCTGCTGCCACACCTGACATGCAGACAGTGCTGCTCCACGCTTCACAGGCTCCATCAGCTCCAGATGAGCAGCTACGCTTTAGTGAAACAGCAACCCTTCACCTGTGTCCCCTGTGACTAAAGAGATGAGTATCCATAAATGCAAGCACGAGCAGCAGCCCCCAGGGCTTTTGCACAGAGCCTGACAAGATGCTGAGTGTCTCTTTGTGTCTCTTTTTGCCAGACAGGAGGAACTAGGCCTGTTTAGACACCAAAGAAGTGCTAATCATGCCTAATGTCACACATGCTGTTGGAGCTTCACCGCACCTGGATCCAGGACAGGAGGTTGCAGTGGAGAGGTGAGTTGCACCAGGACTGCTGTGGATTTTCTTTATCTGAGCAAAATGAGCAGGAAGCTGGAGACTGAGTCACCCTGTGCATGGCAGAACCTATAAAAAGTTGGGGATTATTGCTGCTGAGTGTCATCTGTATAAACACCACAGAGGAAAGAGAGTAGGAGCAGAGCTACAAGCCTTTGTGCAGCAAATACAGACAAGCAAAACTGAAGTATCCAGAGGGGGCCTGCAGGCTCCTGCACTTCAACTAAAGCCCCACATAACCAGGAAACCAGAACAATGCAGCTCAGGTGGTGGGATAAAAAGTGCTGATGTCTGCTGGGAGAGACTTGCGGTGGTGGCAGGAGTAGCCTCCCAGCAGATTTAGCTCATCACAGAGACACATTGCCTTACTATGGCTCCCTCCAACCTGTGTAAAAGTTCCACCTTCAAACATTTTACAACCAAGAACAAGTGAGAAACCTGACCCAACTGTCTCCCATCCTTCTTTCTTATACTTCTGTGTTGACAACTGAATGTTCTGGATGTTTTCCACAACCTCTGTTTGGCCAGACTGTTCCATTAGTTACCTTTGCTACCATCTTAATGAAATGAGACCTTGCCATCCATTTTAAAGTGTTAAGGACAAACACAGGGAGGAAGAAATACAAATGGAAGAATAAAAGGGCAATCATATACTTATAAATAGGAGTTCCGATGTTCTTTTTAAAAGAGACATGTATAATGCAATTTATTTCACTAAATACAAATAGCTATGCGTTTGGATACAAAACAAGTGAAAGCCAGGTTTTGGATGGAGCACTGGGCTGGGAGTCAGGAGACTTGTCATTCCCCTGCAGGATGCTTCTGACTTTCTGCCTGAGCTCAGGCGTGTCTGCCACAGCCCAGAGCTGCAGCAGTGATTGAGCATCGCTGTGCTGAGCCCTGCAATGCCAAAGTGACACCATGCTCTTGCAGGCGAGTCCTGATGGATTTGGCAGAGGCAGATCCCCTCACTCTCAGCATCTGTCTCCCTCCTCTGCCAGGGGTCTGTGTCTCAGGCAGGGGTGATGGAGACTGCTGAGACTGCTGATGAAGCCCCAAATGAAGGATCCACAACCTAACCTCCCATCCAGCTTAGGGAAGCAAGTGCCAGCAGCTGGAGGAAGCAAGTGCCAGAAGCTGGCAATACCTGGCAACTTCATTTGCTAAAGCTCATCTTTAAAAACCATAAGCAGGAACATAAAAAGCAGCAGAGCCAAGATTTCACCCCTCATCAGCCTGCAGGGTGCAGGCCCTTGGGGACCAGAGTTTGAAAGACATTTAAGATCCTTAGAAATGAATGTAGCTACTTCCAAAGTATATTCCATAAAAAGGTACTGAAACCGGATGAAGCTGTAAATAATATAAAATTTAAGTTGCATGAGGTGTTACAAGGGCTAAGCAGCTTTCAAAAGGTAACATCTGTCCACTCACCTTTGCTGTGTGTGCCCCCAGAATCGGTGATGTGACAAGCACAGCCCACCCTGAGTCTATTTGTGCAGTGCTGTAATAGTTCTATAATACTGTCTTGAGAGTTGAGGTTTCCAGCTTCCCAGCCCTTCTCCCACCCCCAAAATCTTATCAAGAACTTTTACCATGGAGCACGAAGGGGTTTTTTGGTGCAGAACACTTGGAAAACACTAAGTCTTTTCAAGATGCACCATAAACAAATATTTTTGTTCTCACATTCATCAAGCCTTTTGGGAAAACACTTTGCCACTCACCTTCTGGAATGCAGTTGTCTGATCATCTGTTTAATTTACAAGCCTGTTTATCATAAACTTACAAAAGATTTTTCAACATGCAAAGGAGCAAAATCGTTAGATGTTTCAATAATCACTTCATGAGAGAAAAAACAAGTGTGGCACAAAGGCTTTCTCTGTGTTTGAAGAAGAAAGATATAAAAAAAATGTGTTGGTAGTTCTTGAAGAGTTGAGGCAATCTCTGGGAGTCTAATTAGCTGAAAATAAGCTGTTTCTTTGACTTCTGAGTCAGAAGAAATGCAAGAGGAAGATCTATCTATTCAAGATCACAAATGGGACAGAAGTAATGCTGTGTATCTATTCCTTGGAGCATTCTGGATTATGCACAGTTCTTCAAGATCTAACCAAATCTGCATTTTTTTGGCCTTTAGCAAGATAAATTATGAAATGGTGAATACTGTACATTGTACCCTGAAGTAAAATATCTCTGTGTCTTAAGACTGTCTTATTTTCACAGCTAAAATGAAGATTCAGATCCAATCAGCATGGATAGGTTTTTCAGCTGGAGCCAATGCTAAAAGAACGTTTACATTCTTCATCTGATTGTAGCAAATACCTAGAAAAGCTGCTCTTTGGTAACAGTGTCAGGTTTCAGCACAAATCATGACACAGCAATAAAAATTCCTCTTCATTAGTTTTTGGGGGTTTTTTGGTTTTTTTTTTCTGCCAAACAGCATACTATGAGTACTTCATAACCCCAGCAAGCTGTGCAGAATTAACATGACACTAACAGCTCTGTTTGTCCAAGGAAGAGGCAGAGGACTGAGGGCCCAGAATTGGCAAATCTGACTTCCGTGGTTAATTGTTTTCCCCCCCCACCCCGTGTGTTATCACAGCAATTTGAAAGCACTGGCTAACTGGTCCCTACAATGGGGCTGTTACCCTGACAAACACAGCCTTCCCCACCATCAGCTTTAGCTCCCCAGGCTGCACACCTGTGCGTGGCTGTTTCCATCCAAGCTGGGACTGCCCCTGGAGAGAGCAGCTCCCCATCCATCCCCAGCTGTTCTCCCGGGTGGCTGTGAAGGTCGCTGCAGCTGCTGGGTGGGCGCTGAGCCAGGGGGAACCTCACCCTCCCCATCCCTGTGCTCCTCCCTGCAGCACCCCAGAGATGGGGCCAGGGCACCCCTCAAGCATGGGTGGGCCTGCAGCAAACCTCACCAGGGTTTGCTCCCAAGGTCAGGGGAGACTTCATGCTCTGGAAGGAGCCCAGGAAGAGGCTTGGCACGAGCACATGGGGATTTGTGTGCCTTCTGAGCTCCCTGGTAGCCTGCAGCATGTGTGCTGTGCCAGCTCCCAGCAGCGGGCAATACTGGCTCCGGCAGGCTCAGGAGTGAAACAGAAATTACTCTTGGATAAATTATTCAAATAATTGTTTCTATTTAAAGGGACTTTATGGACTTCTCAGTTAAATAAAATATGAAAGTGGCATGATGAAGCATGTAAGCACCCTCACCCAAGCTCGGTGGGAGTAGGGGAGCAGGGCTCAGTTTAACATCCTCCCTTTGCTGACAGTTATGGGCCAGACACCAAAATCTGTAGTTTTGCTCCAGGCAAAATGCTATATTTCATCCTCTTTTTCCTTTATAAAGGCAGCATAATGAGGGTCTGTTGAGGAATATCAGCAGCCTCCTGCTGGCAGTTGATTTGGGGCTTAATCTGTTGTAAGATGTTTCTAATATTGATAAAGGAACTGTGTGCACCAAGATGACAATGACAGGACACTTCAAACTGCATACTCTCACCTGGTTCCTGGCATGGTCCAGCCAGCCCCAGAGAGCCTTTTCCAGCCTTGTCCAGCCAAAGTTTGGGTCTCTGAACTGGGAGGCATCCCATAGAATCACAGAAAATCCTGAGCTGGAAAGGACTCACAAGGATCATCGAAGTCCAACTCCTGGCCTTGCACAGGACATCCCAAGAATCATACCACGTGTCTGAGAACATTGTCCAAAGACCCTTTGAGCTCTGTCAGGGTTCATGCTGTGCTAACTGGAACTGTATTTTGGAGACAAAAGTAATTAAAAACATGGGCTTGAGATATACTGTTTTCTAAAATCCAGAGAAGAGGCTTCAACCTATTTAAAGAAACAGCCATCACGTTTTCACCCATCAACTCTTCCCATGTAAAAGGGGAATAGGAATGTATTTTCTTTCCATTTCCAGCTGTAAGTAGGAAGGCCACCTTATCTGCTGTCTTACCGTGTGAAGATCCAGCATCTTGTACACCACCCAGTTTCTCTTGCAGCTGGTAGACATTTCTGCAGTTTTATCAGCAGTATGTCTAATTTCACATGGCCCAGTTTTCACAAATGTGTCTGGCTTGGCTCTGGTTCATTCTTTGTACAAAAGCATTAGCTAAACTGCTGGTGGTTTTCTTTCAAATCCTATTTATATTTCCCTCTCACTAACTTTCTAAGCAGAATGGTTTTTTTGGTTGTGTTTTTTTTATAGGGCAATTTATATCAACACCCCACCCTCCCATAAATATTGTTGTTATCTGTGATTAAGAGCATATGTCTCAGTCTGGTACATCCAGTGCTATTGCAGACTTATTTCCTAATTGTTCTTTTGCAGCAGAGCGGAGAATTGGATTTTAAATACGAGCTTTGTTTTGTAGGTCATGGGGTGAAATTGGTTAGCAAATCTTGGTAAACAAAATCAGTTGGTTTTTGTTATTATTTTGGATTAGACAGATTTATTTCTTTATCTCTTATTGGACAAGTCTTTTATCTCCAAGCGTGGCTACTTGGTTTGAGTTGGAGATCACCTCTTTCACATACCCAAAGATGTACCCTTGTTCCTCAGACACACTAAGAACTGCAGATATTCTGACGTGGCCTTTTGCTGCAGTTCTGTGTTCCTCAACCCTTCCCCATTCAAGCATTTTAAAAGCTGCAGGTTAGATCTCAATGTAACTGCTAAAAATTGAACTGACAATTTTCTAATAAAAATGCAGTGGATGTTAAATCTCTTCCTTGAAGATAAACTACAAATTCGGAGCCTGTGCCATCAGGAATTCATACAGAAAGAGTTGCAAAGGTCTGAGAGCCATCCCCTGACATTGTTAGGACAGCCAGGAAGCAGGATAGCATCTCCTGGGGCCAGAGACCTGTCCCTGCCTGTGAGTATGGCAATTTCTGTCCAATTTTCCATTTAGGGCCACCCTGTAAGACATTTTTAAAGGACCCACAAGATCCAAACACCAAATTTTTTGCTGTATCCTAATTAACATCTCCTTGGCCATCAAATTCCTTCATCTGTAATTGGCTGTGCTCCTCTTGGGTAATGAATTTGCCCTACAACCCAATTTACCCACTGCTGTGGACTGTTTTGTGTTGTCTCGCCCACTGGTTTTGAGCAGAAGGGCCAGAACCAACCCTAGATGTGAAACTACAGTGTTTGCTCCCCTTTTTGGATGTTTCTCCTCTGCTCTTGGCACAAATTTGAATTTTAATTCAGAGTGCCTCAGTCTGGAGGCCTAAATCCCTACATACAGTTGATGGAGATGGGCATTTTTTGCTGGAAGTCGTGCCAGGGCCCCAGCAATTGCCCTAAGCTGTGCACGTCTCCCACAAGACTGCTGCACATCTCAGCTCTCCAAATGGAGACAGCAGCCAGGAGCAGAGCTGTACTCCTGAACAACTAAAGTCTCTAAGATCATTGTAGCAAGTCTCATGTTTTCTGCAGCAACAAGGTCAAAGGATGCAAAGGAAAGCACTTCCTAGGGGCCAGAGGGACTTGGCTGAGTGCAAGCCTGGGAGGAAGGATGCAGTAGGCAGAGAGAGAGATGGGGCTATAAATCCTTTTTATTTCTGCTCTACCTTACCAAGTGTCTGTGCCATTTCTCCATTTCAGAAATCAAGCATTTAGCTTATGTTCACTAAAGCCTGGCTTTCCAGAGCTGAAAGGCCTTATCCTGATCCCCCCCAGGAAGGAAAGGCCAGGGCCTGTTTGCTGTGAGGCCCTGGCCACCCCAGCATCCACTTTGTGTTATCCATGGTGGGTCTGAACACATCACCTGAAAAGTTCCTGGAGCCAGACAGTCACACTGGCAGCTGGCATGTCCCTTACAGGGAAAAACACAGGGATGCCTGGAGAATTGGCAGCTGCCATGAGAAGTGTGTGAGGTGGGCAGAAAGACGAGCACGAGCTCCATGCTCTCCAGCCACAATGAGAAGTAGAGCTACCCTCCCTCTCCTCACAGGTAGCTGAAATAAAATTGGAGAAATCTACTCTTTTGGAAAATCCAGGGAGATGGGACAAGTACCCCAGCTGTGCAGCAGCTACTGAAGGCAGCAGGAGAGCGGCTTGTGCTCTTCGTGATGCAAGGGAGAGAGACAGTGGAGGGAAGGAACTTGGCAATATCCCTCATGATTTATCTCTCATGTATGACTTATTGGCTAGAATATATGTTCAGGTGACAAGGAAAAGGAATAATATAATTACTCCTGCCTTAGCTGCGAGCACAATGAATCTACCTGTTGTTCTCACTGGGGACATCTTATTAAGCAAGGCAGGGACTGGAGAGGGAAGGAAGGAGGTAGCACAAAATACACACATCAGAGACCTGCATATAATGCTGAAGAGCTTATTGCATGGGTTATTCAACTCTTACCTCTCTACTTCTCCTCAAAGTCCATGTGAATCCCTCTCCCCACAGCAGCAATCCCCCCAGGAAATGGGTGAGCACCACTTGATTGCAGCCTGGTGCTGGCTCAGCCCCCTCTGCCCCCATCACACCCCGGGAGAAGAGGTTGTGTCAAATCAGAGACAGAAAAGCAAGCCAAGGTGCTGCAAATGGATCTGGCACCATCCATCAGCTCTGATTTGAAGTGTTTGTTTCCTTCTCTCTTCTGTTCAAGGCCCTTCTGGAGGCCAGCTGTGCCTCATGTAAGCAGTGTTTTACTGTTAACCAGGGCCATGCATGCTATAAACAAGGGGCTTTACATCAGGACCTTCAAAAAACACAGAAATCCCTAAAACTCACAGATTAAGGGTTGCAGCTCCTGGCCTTAGGAAAAAACTTTGCCCCAAACACTGTCTATGGACTGTTGCTGCTGTAAAGAGTAATACATGTCTGTCTTAATTTATTTTCAGGCACTCATAACTCAGAAGTGGGAGCTTATTTTTATTGCCCAAGTAGGGTGTCAAGCTTGTTTTATTACATTTTTGAGAACTAGAATGTGTAAATAAAAGAAGAGAAAAAAATGCCACTGGGCCATTTGGCCTTTTGGGTTTTAAATGACTGTTAAGAGTTTTCTGCTGAGAACATCCAGCAGAATTTTCACCAGGACCCCTAAAAGTTCTTGCTCTATCCAGTTTTGTCAGGCAGGGAGGCTTTACCACATGTATTCCATAAAACCTGAATGAGAAAAAAGAGAGAAAAGAAGGGAAATCCTCAGTGGCTGCTCTGGGTATTTTCCCCCTTGTTTCTTGTCAGCAAATTACGGAATTTTGGCCAGCTCATTTAATGTATTAAAAAGGCCTTTTGAAACATTAAAGTAGCCAAGATACTGTAATAAGACTAGAAAACCTCACACAATAGTAGACAGAAAAACGGATAAGAGCTTTTATTATGGAATCATACGAAGCCAATGGACTGTGCACAGAAAGGCATTTTAGCATGAAGGCACTCTGTCCATCACTGGAGCATCAGCCCTCTGGTTATTTGTTCTGATAACAGCTCCAGTGAAACTGGGGCTTTCTGGGAGTATGTGATTTTTGTCATTGACTCCAGCAGAGCTGTGATTTGGCTGCTGAGGGTCTGAGGTTAATGGGACTGAGAGGTGAGCAGTGAGAGTGGGAAGGTGCCAGTCAGGTGAGTAAATTAAAACAGCCAGAAGGAGGAGGTCAAAGCATCTATCAGCCAGCACTGAACAATTTGGGATGGCATAAGCAGAGGATTGTCTGGGTGGTGCAGGGTGTGGGACTGACTACTGCCAAGGGAAGCCAAGATAAAAAGAGAAGCAAAGAGATGTTTTTGGCTCTGACACAGAATCTGTCCTGCAGGAGGAAGGAACAGGCTTCATTTCCTGCCTACTAATTAATAGGGTTCAGCCCATTTTGGGCAAGTCAGTCCCAAACTAGATGGTATCCAAGTGCCCTGCCAACACTCAGCAATGGACTAACACTTGCATGATGATTCCTCAGGTGTGGCTGTTGCACACTGCCTCATTCTGCGGGGACTTCTGCATCTTTAGTG
This sequence comes from Polioptila caerulea, assembly GCA_013397295.1. NCBI lineage: Eukaryota > Metazoa > Chordata > Aves > Passeriformes > Certhiidae > Polioptila > Polioptila caerulea. Next base: position 42,224 of record VYXF01005279.1, on the reverse strand, counting down.
GCATTACACACATGCATATATGCTTTGCTCGAGGGCCATGGCTTTATTAGGAGAGTGAAGTTTGTGTGGAGCTTTGAGAGGACCAGAAGTTCCCCTTGCAGGTTCAGGCATGGCTCAATTTTACTCATCTCCTGTTATCCTTTATGCCACATGACCAGCTTGTTCTCATTTGAGCTCTATGAACTCATCACAGGCATGCACATGGCTGGAAAAGAGGGACTTTGGGTTGAGTGACAAAAATGGTGCGTTCATCATTGGGAGGTTTTTGGTCATCAGGTGCATTTAGTCAATCAAAAGCTGGACTTTGAAAGGCTTGTGGGGAGGAAATGTTGATAAAAATGGGAAGGAGGCAGTGGTAGTGCAAGAGGGGAGGAAAGAAATGATTTATGATGAAGCCAAGGCAGCTGATCTGAAAAAGATAATTATTCTTCTATAACTGGCCAGGGAATGGGGGAGCCATTACGAGGATGAATGGAGACAGCAGAAGCAATTTGTCAGCCTGACTTTTTTGAGTGAGTTACTTCAATTTCTCCTTGTCTTCTTCTAAGTGATTTTTCTTTCATCGTCACATAGGAATGTGTTTTACATTTCATGCTCTCCTGATGCTTGCCTGAGTGAGGGAAGAGAAAAAGAAGGACCTTTACATGAGTACCAGCCATGTTTTTCTGCAGCAGTGCCCACTGGCACTACAGAAACTACATGCACATTGTGCCAGTTGTTCAGAGTTTTGGGGGATTTCAGCCTTGGCTGTAAAACATTCCTTCCCAAAGAAAATTTGGAATTCAAAAGGCAGTCCAGGAGCAGAATATTTCATTGTTCTTTTCCAGTGGATATAATTTATTTTCTTTTTTTGATTGAACAGAAACTGTTTCTAAAGCTTTCACTTTACAAACCTAAAGCCACATGGCACATGAATATTGAGCATTACACTCCCAAATGGCTGGGTTTATTTCTGAGGACATTTGTGGCAACAGCTCCCACATATTCTACTGTGCTAAATTCTTCCACTTTCTCTAAGTAGTGAGTCACCTCCAGGACTGGGAATGAAAGCCAGACATGGGGCTGGATGGAGATGAAGCACAGGGATGGAGATAAAGCACAGAAAGAACTCCTGTGGCTCTGCACCTGAACACATCTGGCCCCCTCCAGTACTCCTGGTGGCAACCAACCCCAAAGGTGTCCCTCTTGTAAAACTTTAAACTGGCTGAATGCCATGAAAAAGGTCCTTCAGGAAAGATGTTGACAGAGCTCATTACCACGGCGTCTCTTGTATGCCGAAGGCTCAGGTGGATTCAAACCCATTTTTTGCATCAGACCCCCTCAGGGCTGGGAAACATTTGCTGGGCAGACCTGGCACACGTGGCCATCCTGAGCTCCCAATGTTGTCTGCTCCCTTCCTGGTGTAGACTAGTGGTTAATCCACTGTCTAGGTGAGGGACCTCCACTTAAATCCTCCTTCTGCCCAAGCAGGTACACACCACCATCCATGACTTACAGAACAGTGTCTCAGCTGACAGCCAGCACTTCCTCACATTCCGGTTCTGGGGGTTTGGGTTCCTGCTTGTGAGGTGGAAAAATAGGGCTTGGATCACCTCATGTGAAAAGCAGAATTGCTCCTGATTCTCCTGCTTTGTCAGTGCATTCTTTAAGACTATTAGATAAAAGTCTAGACAGTGATGCAAGGAAAAAGCATTTTTCTTGGTTGTGCTTTATAAGTAAAGAGAAAACTCTGCGCTTTGAATGGAAGAAGCTCTCTGGTGGATGCCTGATTTTTCACTGATTTGGTCTTTTAGTGGCCCTAGGGATTAGTGAGAATTTTAAGAGCGCCTGAAGTTATGACAGCTTTTGGAAAATGCTCCCTCTGGCATAAGCCTGGCTTTAACCACAGGGAGAGTCTGCCCTGGTCGTTCTGCAGCTTTCCAGTGACCCCAAAGAGGAACTGTAAGTGCACACTTCCAACTCCTTTCCATGCCTACTCCTTGTAACCTGCTAAACCAAACTCTGACTTCACTGGTTACTCAAAGAGTAATTCTTCCACACCCTCATCAGCCTTGACAAGGAAATTCAAGATTGGGTGTGATTATGGTTTGCTTTTGAGGTTCTGGCCAAGCTCACAAGCACTATCTTCTGTCCCCAGGTGCACTTGCCTGTCCCCTTTAGAGACCTCCTTCTCACTGACCTGTAGTGTGGCCACAACTCCCTGGAGGGAAACAGGCACTCCCAGGGACAGAGCTTCTGCTGGCCTGTTCTGGGCACCTTCCTGATAATTAAATAAACTGTGTGCCAAAAATGCCTGTTGTTCTCCACCATCTGTAAAAGGTGAGAAGCTGACATTACCAGCAACCAGAGCAACCAGATTAACTGGGCGTGCCTGATGTAACTTCCCTGAGATCTTTCTTACAGCATTTTTGGGGAGAAATAGCAGAAAATCTGATGCAAGTCTTTGTCACCTTCTTTCTCTTAGGTACAGCAGCAAGGAGGCCAGGAAAAGGAACAGCAAAGGAACAGCAATGGGGGTGTGTGTGATTTACTTGATCCCTTGGCTGCTTTTGGTGTTTAGATAAGTCACGTTTCTTATATCTTCTGCCTGGATGAGCTCATAAGTGCAAATACTTGCAGCTTCAAATGTGTCCATTCATTATTGAACAGGAAAGGGTAGTGGAGCACTTCTGTCAGAGGCTGGAAATCATAAAAGACATAAGTGATGGTAGTAAAAACCAAGCTGTTATCAGAGGAGGAAGGAGGGTGGGAGGGAGGAAGGCAACCCTCCTGCAGTGATTCCTCTGAGACACAATTAAAACCCTGAACGAAGATTTTCGGAAAGGACCATGTTATTGCCTCTGCTTCCTGTGCCACACTCAAAATGAATTATGAATTTTCAACAGAAGGAAAGTCTTTCATCCCAGCTTTAGCTATTTGACTCACATTTTAAAGCTAATGAACCCATGGGGCCCTGTTCTCCACGTGCACCAGTGCAAGGCACCGGTGCTGGAATGGTGCAAAGCCTGGGAGAGGGGAGGGACAGCATCACCTCAGCGTGGGGCATGGATGTGCAAATTCAGACTTGAGGTGGTTCAGAGTGAGACCAGCCATCTGGGATTAGTTCAGAGTTGTTGCTACACACCCAGAGGGAATGCCCTCTTTAAAGGCAGCTAATTCATTTTTTATAATGGTTTGATCTTGGGCTTCTTCTTCTCCCCTCTCCCCCTCCCCTCAAAACTCTCAGATTTGTGATGGAACAGAGTTATTAGAGGTGATGCATGATTTATAAATAATAAGTGTCTGTCTCAGGTTGGAATATGAAATAGGATATTTGGAAATTAAAAGCCACCTTAATATAGCAGATTCTTTCCATTCCTCTCCCTCAAAAGTAAAAAATAAAAATGTAGGCCCAAAGTTTATAAAGATTCAGATTACCCATGAAAAATGGACAGTGTCTTTTCTCAGCTAAAAGAGTTACCATCTGTCAACCTAAATGCAATTTTATTTAATGTATTTAACCAGATCAGCACCCCGGGCAGCCTACAAATGAAACACCAACCACAGAGCTTATGCCTGGAAGCCCTAAGACATCTTTCTCTCTGTTTGATATGACTGACACATCCCATCCTTGGCATAATATAATCATCATTATGTTTCTAAACAGTCAAGGATTGTGGAATTTAAAATTCCCTGGCTGGAGATGAAGTTTTCTGTTCATTGTAGGAGTTAATGCTTTTTTATAAGGGAAGTTAATGTAATATTGATTTTGTGCAGGAGAAAAATATGTTGCCATATTGTGATAGATGCAAAAGGTGAAAAGGCTTCATAAAAAGAAATTACTATTTTTTATTCATTTAAAAAACATTCCCAGCAAAAGTGCAATTGCCCAATATGTGAAGATTTTTCTATGAGGTTAAACATTTTACCCTGTTCTTACAGCTACAACTCTTTTTTTTTCCCTTTCCAAAGACACACATAAGAGAAATGTTATTCCTCGCTATGAAGTGTTAAAGTTAGGTAGCAGCTGTGATGGTATCAGCCAATATGTTGCTTTTAATGATCTCACTCATACATTATGAATGAGGAAATTGCAAGGCAGGAAAACATAGTGAACATAATCTTTAACTGTTCAGCTACTAAAGAGCTTTCTACCTGAAAGTTACAGTCCCCCTGACTTTCTTGTTTGCAACAACAACTTGACATCATGCTTGGCTTTACACCAGCATAAACCAGAGATGTGGTCAAACCACAAGCTGTGTTAATATGTTTTCATGAGTTAAAAAACCCCTCAAAATCCAGCCTTTAGATGCAGTCCACTTTGTTACACCCCAATGAAATGAACCCACTAATTTCAAAGCAGCATGTTTGCCCACCAGACCTCAGCCTAGCAGGAGATGTGCCATGAGTTTTGATGTTTGCATTTATCAAATCTCGGTTCTTTAGGGTGGGCTACTTAGTTTGCCACTCCTGTTCGAGATGGCACCAGGAAAGAGAGTGCTGAGGGCTCTTCTGTCAGCCACTAGCTCTTCCTTATTCAGAGCTGGACAAGCCAGGCCAAGGATGTTGGAACAGCCAGCCTGACCAGCAGTGCCAGCCAGGCACCAGTGGGTGCCTGTGAGGGCACCATTCACACCATGACAGGCTCACAGGGGCTCCCTGACCCCACATCCCTGCTCAATTGGGTGCCACTTTCCTTGACACTGCCTCTTTTCTGCTCAGGGTTTTGCCTTCACTCTTCCTCCTCTCAATTTTCTTCCTTGCCCTGGAGAACCAGGAGCTGGCTGTAAAGGCATCCCATAAAATGCTCCAGACAATTGCATCATTTGTTCTTTCTTTTTGGACTGATATTTCAGCCCTGAACTCCCAGAGACAAGAATCAGCTGCAGAATCCTCTAAGGCTGCAGGAAACTGCTGTGCCTTACGCCCTGTCCTTCCTGCCTTATCTCTGCAGGACGTGAGGCAGAGATTATTGCCTCCTGCCTCACAACAGCCTTTTGAGACCCTGAAAACTCTGACATCCACACCCCCTCCAGCCAGGTTTCTGGCCCTTGGACTCCTGGAATGGTGGCTACTGGCTGGCCTGTGCCATGACCCATTGCTCCATCCTTGGGAGTGCTCAAAGCCAGGCTGGATAAGGCCTCAAGCAGCCTGGTCTAGGGAGAGGTGTCCCTGCCCCAGAAAGGGGGGTTTGGGATTAGATGGACTTTAGGGTCAGTTCCAACCCCCAGCATTCTGTGATTCTGGTCCCACCACAACCACACCTGTGCAGGAGCCCACCATGAGCACTGAGAGCTGTCAGGAAATCACAGCCTGACTCCTCTTCCTGCTTACAGGCTGTTTTACTACACCATAAAGGACATTTCCGATTCTCTGTGTAGAAATTATTCTCCTTCCATCTTTCCACTTTAATAGTTTGCTAAGTATATTGGGATGTATCTCCTTTCCTTCACACAGGATTGCAACACTCTCCTTGCTCAATAAAGGATTTGGAAGATCTTTACTTATTTGCAAAATAATTGTGTAACAAAGGCATTTCCATGTCCTTCAGTTTGGGGGCTGTTGGGGTCAGAGAACACAGAGCTTCTTCCTGTGCTTCTCTCATGCTTTTCAGCCAAGAGCACTGGAGGGGAACACACCAGAGGAAGAAGAAAGGAAAAATAACCCCACCAAGCAAGGAAATGCTTGGAAGAAACTTCTGCAGCCTTCAAGCCTGAATTTTCTTTATATGAAATCATCTAAAATCAAAGCAGAAATCACAGGGAGAAAGGCGGCAGCTACTGCTTTGCAGGAAATTAAATTAGATCATATTTTCTCTTACTAATTTTAGGAAACCATGACTCTAGATGCCTTTCTGGATTATATTTATATGCAAATATTTTAATATGGGTGATATACTGGAAGACTGGTATTCATTGCCCTACTAAAGAAAAAAAAAAAGAATATTTACTTTTGCTTCAGGAGACAATTTGTGTATGGAGGACAGCCAGAAGGAGAATGTCAGAAATGCTGATTTTATCCCTTGTAGGCAGGTATGCTGAGCCACTCTTCTCTTCACAGCATGGCACACACTCAAGAAGAAAAAGAAAAACATAATGCAATCACCTCCCAGCAGGGTACCCTTGTCTTTGGCATAAGGATTAGTGAAGACAAGATGGGAAACACAACATGCAAAGGAAGAAGATGGGCAGAAAAGCAGCCCACTGTTCCTTCTGGTGCTGCACATGGCTGCAGAACATCCTCACATACACCATGTGAGCACCAAATAATACATGGCATGGCTGGATGCTTGCAAACATCTGGGGCAGCCACCAAAGCTGCACCTGTGTCTCTCAGACACGGTCCCTGCTGAGAACACCTCGTATCAGACCGTGTCCTCCCTCCCCACTGACCATCCAGGCAGGCAGTGACCCTGCAGGGATGTCCTCTGCAGGGCTGCATCCCTTGGGACTCCCCAGCTGCTGCAGCCAGGATCAGGTGAGCACAGTGGTCCTGAGCTCCTGCTGGAGCCCTGGTGCCAGGGGAGCTTGGAGAGGGGCACCTGAGCTGGGTTTGGTTAGAGGAGCAGTTTCAGGTGATGCTGGGCCCACAGCATGGGCAGGCTCTGGGAGCATCTGGAGGACTCAGTCCTTCCTTGAGGCTGAAGAACAAAGAAAAATTGCTACTGGGGGGAGCATCTGCCATCCAGACTTTGTCTTGAGGTCGCCTCTGAAAGTCAGAAGATGCAAGTTTAGGATTGTGCCTTAAAGAAATCCACTCTTGGCCACAACATGAGCTCTGTCCTCCTGCTGCTTCCTTGCTGACACGTTGCCTCACAGCCAGTGGCAGTGATCCAAAGCTAGCTGTGATAAAGTGTGACCTTCCTTCCTATTCCTCGTCACTCTTCCTTTTTTTTGCTAAATCCCTCTACCTCCCACTTGCCACTTGGAGTGAGACAATGACTCATTTATTTATAAATTCATCTATTTATACTTTGCTTTCCCATTTTCTGCTTCTGTATATTTTATGTCTCTACAACTTCCACAACTAAAATAATCTTTAATTAAGAGGCGTCTTCTAATCTGGACTTTTGGACACCTTAACCTGCATTTTTTTCACCCTTCATTGTTATAATTAGATGCCTTCAAGAAGAGATACTTGTCTGCTTTTAGTCACCATGTTAATATTTACATATTGGAAAAATGAGAGCATTTTATTTCTCTTGAGGAAAAAAAATAGTGAAAGGTTTTCAAATAAAAGACATAGGATCTGTACAGAAGACTTTGTGTACCACTGCACACCTGTGATGGATGCACACCTCATAACCAAATTTGGTACAGGCTCCAGAGGGGATAAAGGCCTGAGCCACAGATGGGCCAAGAACTCCTCCAGGAAACACACAGGGAACAGAGTGGCCCAGTGAGCATCAGTGTGTATGGGCTGGGAACACTAATCATGCAATTAACAGATGAATAGAGGGTGGTTTTTCCAAGACTCATTTATCAAGGAACAAAGAAATTTGTGGGTACAAGGAGTTTCGTGCGTACTTTTCCCATTGTACACAATCTGACTACAGGCCAACCACTTTGTTCCATAAATGTGACAGCCTAAAGTGAGCCTTCTCCTGCCAGGCAGTGTGGCTGCATGGTGGGGATCTGCCTGGAGCTGGGACACCTCTCAAGGTTGCTCCTTGAGGCAGAGTGACCTTCTACTAATAACAGATCTTGGCATTAATCCAATTCAAGTTCTCTTTAAATTGCAACTGGACTGCGGGCCAGGCGAGTCTCCCCTTGAGCAGGATTTGGTGTTCCTGTCCTGAGACTGAGATCTTTCATAGCAGAGGGCAGAGTGACCCCTTACTCACAACAGGTTCTCAGGGAGTCACTGACAGCAAGCTGAATTCACACCAGAGAAATCCATAGAGCCAATTCCATTAGACATAAACCATGCCCAAGTCTGAGAATGAGATGTGGTCATGATGTACCTAAGCTCCATCAGGAGTTTAAAAAGCACAAGATTTCACTCAGAACCTTGTGACTCAACTGGAAATTCTCACTTGCCCTTTTGCATCTTCAGCTCTTGTTTAATAATAATTCTAGCTTGATTCTAACTTGATTTTCCTGTGTATGTTATTTCCATGTAGTAAATAATAAAGTGAACCTTTCCATCAAACTTTGTTAGTTGCACTTTCACAAAGTCACAGTGAACCACTTTTGCTAATAATACCTTTGGTGGTGATTCTGTAAAGGATTTAAATCACTCATCCATCACAATCCCATCCCAACTCTTGTCCTCCATGAGGCTGTGCAGCACAGACCCCTTGGCCCTGCTGTGCAAACTCCTTGGACTGTAATTGACATAGTAACCCAAGTGAGGAAAACAAAAACTAAAAAAAAAAAGAAAGAAAATCTACTGAAGGTTTCTCATCACCAATCTTTGGGCTCTTTTGATGGCTGCAGCACATTGCAGTTCATCCAACTGCATTCTCTCTGCCACTTGCTTATGTTTGCGTCTCCTTCGCAGGAAAAATAAAATATTTTCTCAGGCTGACAGACAAGGATTCATGTTCTGCTCTTTCAGTAATTTGGAAAATGAAAATACACTGCTCACAGCTTTTTGTTATTTTTAACAGAACTATATTTTATCCTTTCATGTCAGAAGCGAGACAGATTAATGGCTTCTGGAATTTATTTCCAATGCTGATTTTGTTTCCAAAGTTTTGAGAGCAACAAGACAGATCTGCAGTCCTCTCTCCAGTGGGAAAGGGAAGTGGCATCTGTTCCTGCTTTGTCCTCAGAGCTGCCAGCAAGAGTGTCTGGACCAACCATCCATCCTCTGCCAGTGCATGTAGTCAGCCAGAGGGCCCTTTTCTGCTGATGGAAATGAGAATTGGGCTGAAAGTGCTCTAATACGTGGTAAAGAGCCAATAACCCCTCAGCTTTCAGAAGGAACAAGAGAGTTTTAAGTCATCTTTATTTTGCACGTCCTTTAAAACTTGTGCTAAGCAAGGCTTAGCTGGACTTAAAGCCCTTGGCTGAGTGTTCTGGCCACACTCTGGTTTCTGCTGTGCTGGCCATGCACACGTAGAGATACTCAACAGGAATGCTCAGCTTGTGGCTCTCTGTCCTAAGGGGATTGCTATGCTGAGCTTGACATGGTTATTCTTCCTTACCAGTGAGCTGCTACCTCTGCCTCTCCTGCTGCCAGTGGGAAGATCCATGCCACGATTGCTCAGTCCTTCTACCAACATTTTGGTCTGACTGGATGGCAATTTACAGGGCTTTTTGGAGATTGCCAATCCAGAATCATGATTTTCCAGACAGCAAAAAGGCAACCATAAGCCAAAGACAGCCAGAGATATCAAGGGTATGTCCAGGCAGCTTTCTCAATGCCCTCAGCTGGGAGAGACCAGAGCACAAACCTGCACAGAGGGATGAGGGCAGGAGCAACGGCTGATGATGTCTGGATTAAAGATGTTGTTTCCCTCTCATCTCCCTGCTCATTACAATTTGCCACAGAAGTCAAATCAGATCACAGAGGCGTTTGCTCCTGTGTGGTTTTCTGTGTGAACTGGAGCAGGAAGAAGAGAATACCTGAGCTCCAGAGGAGCTTTCACTGATTTTCTGACAGATACCAAAGCCTTCTTCACTCTTACAGCAATTTCTGCATTTCTCAAGTTTTCAGCTGAGCTGGAATGTATTTTGAAATCCAGACTTCATTTAGGTTCTTCAAGTGAGGGTGAAGTCACAACCTCATGAACTAAATTGTTCTAATCAACTCCATGGTCAAAAATTTCTGCCTTATCCTTTACCTGAATTTATCTGTCTTCAGCATTCAGCTACAAAATCTCATTATGCTACTGTCAGTGAGATTAAGGTGGTCCCTCCACACAGGTACACAGGGCAGCATTAATCTGCCCAGGTTTAGACATCTGCAGTGCACACCTATGTGTGCATCAGTTGTCAGTGATGATTGTGTGGTCAAAGGAGAGAAATGAAGACTAGCATGAAGTGGATCACCTCCCTTAAAACAGATATCTGGCACACATCAATGAACTACCCTGCAGCAGTGCCTCTTTGTTTCAGACTGGATCAACTCAATCAAAATGTAAGGGGAATGCATCTTCACAGATTAGGAGTAGCCACCACTTAATCTAGCAAAGTTATTTGGAGCAAGTTATAGTTTAACCTATAGAAGAAAAAACCCACTATGAGAAACTGATAGAGATGCTGGCCATCAAGAGTATTTCCTAGGACAGTTCAACTCTGTTCTTCACTCTGTATCTGCAAATGGTGCTTGAGGGATGGAAATTACTTTCATTTCACTGCAGAGAGTCAGTGCCATGTCCATTTGTCACTTTGTTCCCATAAGCATGTGTAAATTATGCCTGTTTTCAGCTCCTGGTGTAGCAGGGTCACCTGGAATTTATCTTGCTTCACCTCAAGTAGATTAAACAGAAGAAAAGTTGTTGGTTTTTAAAACTGAGGAAACTAATAAGCTAATATTTCCTTTATTTTATCTGATCCAATTTAGTAATTGCTTCTACCTCAGCTGTGGAGGAGAATAAAGTATCGGGGTTATATCCAAAGAGAGTTCAAAGTCTGGTTTATCACTGTATGGAGAAATGGGTAAAAATCAATAAGATTCAACTTTAATTGATTTCCTATAGGGAAGAGCCTGCTCTATAATATCTGAAAGCCATTAGTCAATATGTCTTTGAAGTATTAAATTTGTTATGAAAACCCTGAAGATATTCTATTTTAAATACATGGAAGCTTATGTGCTTACTGGATTATAGAAGTGTATTAAATATAACTCACCCTCTAATGGAGCACAGCACTCTTTTCACACTATCATTATTCTGAATCTCATCTTGCTCCTGCAAATTCACAGGAAAGGTGCCTATAAAATGCCTATCTGGCATTGTGCCCACCTAATTATCATCTCAGGGATTATTATAATGGGCACATGGGGATCTCCATTGAGAGTGCAAGGCCTATAAAATAACATCTCTTTATGCTTTGATGTTTAGTACCTTCCTTCAAATGCCCCAGGTGTCTGGAAAAAGGTCCTGAGCTTGGGGTGGTATTAGTGGGTGGTTTTGCACTTGTCTGTGTTTGTGTTTAGTTTATATTTACTGTGCCTCATACAACTAACCTTTTGGTAGCTCCTTTTCTTGGAGATGCAGTTGCTTTCTAAGGAGAAAAATTCAGTCACCACACCCAGACCCTTACAGGTCCAGCAGTGCTTGGACTTTGTCATACCCTGCCCCACATTGAAGCTGCTAGAAAAACACAGGCCAGGCCAAAGTGTGATTCAGTGAATGTTTCTCACTTGGGCTCAGATATTACCTTATTTCATTATGTCTTCAGTCACGGTTTCTCCTGAAAGTAGAGAAGAAACTTTTATAGTAAATAAAAATACTGCACTTAAAAAATTCCTATGGGGTAAATCTACAAACATTTCTTCTGATGATGATGAAATGTGCCCAGGTCCATTAACAGAGAAAACAATTTATTCCCAAGAAATAAAACTACTGAATGATGACATATTAATTTAGATCACATGCATTATGTCAAATAGATTGCTTTTCTGTTTATGAACTAGAAACAATGGGCTTTTCTATTTATCCTTTTAAAACTTCTTTAGCAATGTTATGAATAGTTCAAGATGTAGCTTTGACAGTTCTAATTCATGAGATGGGGAGCTGGTTATTAATTCCTTTTCTTGCCTTAAAATCTTTAATAAATCAGAGATTTGTCTCCTTTCTTATTTATTTTCAGGGTGGGCAATGACATTATAGGAAATGTTCATGGCTAGACAAAAGTCTTGACGTAGAATGAGCAGAGCACACTCATGCACGTAAAGAGGGAATTAATTTACTTTCTTTCAAATTTCCTTGCCATTTTTGTCCTGTGATCACTTGAGCTGGAAGAATTTAAATCAAAGTGTTAGAAATAATAAGTTGGTGCTACTCCCACACCTGGAAAAGCAATGGAGCTGGTTTCAGAGCATAAATCTGCAGAGGGGCATTTCCAGAGGATGAGGCTAAAAACTTTGTTTCCCAGGGCCAGATATGGAAAAATAGATCCCAGTGAGGGGATGCACCATTTCACTGGTGCCCCAGAGAACCAAGCTGCTTGATATGGAAAAAACATTCCTAGCTATTTCTCCCATCCCCAAGGACTCTTCAGATTGGTTTTGTTCATGTACCTCATATTTATTCTCAAAGAACAGAGAGCTGAAATGGCTGTTCTTCAGCAACAAATCCTGTCCCCAAGAGATCTCAAAAACGTTGCACATTTCTGTAGAAACCACTTCATCCATTTCTGAGCCCTCAAGTGCAGTGTAAGGAGAGTACTGGTCCCGGGGGAAGAGGAGGGGAGGGATGAGAATGAATTTCACCCAAGCAGGATGGGTTTGTTGTTCATTACTTGCTCTCATTTCAGACACTGCAGTTGTCCTATCAGGATTAAAGCAGCAGCACCCCTGAGAAGTGTCTGTAGCAATCACTGCCTGATGAAAAGTGCTTAAAAATTATAAAAGTAAAACTGTGAACAAGTTCTAAAGACAAACATAAGATAATTTGACTGATACAAGAAATATTTTTAATGATACAGTGTTTGCCTGAAAAAAAAATTCTCTAATACTTAAATAGAAGCTTTTTAATAGCAAGCAGAAGATAAGGCAATTCCCTACAGCCTAAATGATTTTACATACGGTAGAGGCAGTGGTTGACTGGGGCAAGCAACTGATATTAACTTCTTCTTCAATTCCTTGGGAAAGAGCAACATCTTAACACCTTTGAAACAAGTTGTATGTTGATCTTACCAGGTTTCATCCCATTATGTAGGGTGATTTGGAAAGTGATTTGACTAAACAAATATTTCTCCTTCTTTACAAACTGAACCAGAGTATTTTCAGTAACTATTTGGACTATGCAAAGGATTCCCTTTATTATTAAAGGTTTCTGACCTTACTGTTTGTGAAGGCTTTGATGGGAATGGAAAAGTCTGGGAATGACAAGACCTGGTGCTTGTAATGGAAACAAAGGAATAGAGAAAAGAGGGACATGATGTGGCATGAAACTCTCTTTCATGAGAAAAATTGTCTTTCTCCTGCTTGGATGCCGTGGCAAGAGGGCATATATAAATATAAGGCAAGAATATAATGTATTGATTTTGCTGTTAGATGTTATAATACATCCTTTGTTGTTCCAGGAAAGGTTAATCATGTTGCCCAAAAGAGAAACATGCTCTTATATTCTGAACTATTCCTGAAGGTAATGAAAGTATATTTAAAAGGCATTACCCTAAGCTACAACAGAGTGTAGGAAAGGCTAATGTTTAACTTAGCATACAACATAATGAGAGACAAACTTCAGTGCTTATTTGGAGAGCCAGACTTTCCCAAATGGGGTTTAAAGGAAAGTTTATTTGTTAATGTGCCAAAGCCATCACCAACCCCCTCACTTGTCACCTACCTCTAGTTTCCAGAATACCAATAAGTCCCCTTCATTCCTCCCCTTTCTCAGAGTGGTAGTAGCAGTTAATGTGACTGAAGCAGAGGCTTTCAAGTAAACCAGAAAGAATTTTGCAGTTCATGTTGCCATGGCGAGTCACTGCTCTTGTTTGCCTCTGTGCACTCAATTATTCTTGGGTGCACCCCATGTTTGGCTGGTGGCTCTGCTCTGTGGTCATCCCCTGGACAAGGCATGAGTCAAATGAATCCCCTACTTGTACCTGATGGGGAAACAGGCACTTGCAGGAGGCGAGGTGCCTCAGCTCAGATGCCTGGTTTAGGATGTGATGATTGACCCCCTAGCAAAACCTCCTTCTCTTCTCTGCAGTCTCAGGAGTTTAAAACAAGTCGCTCATTTTCAGACAGCTAAATGTAAATGGCTTAGCTTGAGGTTAAAATGCCTGTAAATGGGGATGTTTACAGAGGAGCTACCTGCCTGCACTGCTGTTCCAGTCAGGGCAAGTGGGTCAATGCCATCAGCAGAGCCAAGGGACATGAGCATGCACCCTGTCTACTATGGCTGTGTTGAGCTCTTCTCCAAGCTTCTCTGACCATAAAGGTTGCAAGGAAAATCTGATCAACCCATGTATTTTAAACCAAAATTAAGATTTAGTTAAGCAGTAAGTGTTTATTAGTTTGTTAAAAACCTAACTAATCAGCAATACATGAACCATATATTCAGGGTTAATATTAGCAATACAACCAAAAAAAACCCCAAAACACAGCAGGAGACACTTATACAAGGTTAATATAATACCGTGGACTTCTAAATACTCCTCTATAATCAATGCTCCAAATCCCAGTTTTGCAGATGCACCCTCCCTGAGTTGTAAACACCCTCTAGGCCAGGTGGGAACAAACAAACCCTGGAAATGTGGGTTCCCCTGCTTCACACCTCTTCCCATGGGGCTGTAGGTGCTCCAGCTTCCCGTGGGTGTGTGCTGCAGGCTGAAATCCCTTAACACACACACACATCCTGATGAGAAAACCACCACGAGCTCCTCTGAGACCTCTGGGGTGTTCAGAACCAGTTCACGTTTTGAGCTACCTGTGACATACTGGGAAGGCTGGTGGATATGATATGGGACCTGTGTGACATTCACACCATTCTGGGACAGCAGCTGGAGGTCAGATAGGATAACCCAAAACATCTCAGGTGACACTGGGCTCTTACATCTGGGCAACTGAAGACAATCTCCGTGTTCTTCTGTTCTCTTCACACATACATCAGTGGCTGTGTTCACATGGTTTGTGGTCAGTCCTGGAGGCTGAATCCCGTGTACCCATGAAAACACTCAGATTTTGTGTCTTGCTGCTTGTATCTACAGGCTTTCTGCTCTTGAAATGTCTACCAGCTTTCTTCCCTCTAGCTAGAGTTCCTCCTTCAGTGGAATGAAAAAGGTATCTCTGTAGGCTCCATGCTCCAGTCCCTCCATCACTTTTACCACTAAGCACAGTTTTCCCAAGAGCCAGGGAGGGAGTGATGGAGAGACAGGAGATACATCCAACAGTGCAGGATGCCTCTGAGTCCTGAGGCATGCCCTTTTTTGAGAAACTGTCAGCATGAGAATTGATTTCTATTTCAAGGAGATCAAAGCTGGCCAGTAATTAACCATTTCCAGGAATTACTGGCTGACCCCTGCCGTGTAATGCATGGGGAAGACACTTTCTGTGCCAAGCCTGCTGTTTCATTCAGTGTTTTGGGAATGATTAGCTAGGCAGGGTCAGACCATGGGATCAGTGCATTCAGTCTTGCAGCACCTGCCCCTCTCTCTTGGGGTCCCTGTGTGAGGGAAGGCAGCCAGGTTATGTGTTCTTCACATCTGGGGAAAATCCCCTCATGCCTCCGTCCCTGTGGCTGTCATTCCTCCCCTGCCTCATAACCACTCGTTTCTCCTGCATCTTTTCATCTGTACTTCTTCAGGAACATTTTCTGAATTACCTGGAAATTAGTGGCTGTCACTCATGGTGGGAACATTCTCCTTGCAGCTCCACACAGCTGTGGCTGGCACAGGAGCACTGCTGGTTTTCTCCAGTGTAGAAGGGAGGAGGGAAGACTCACACTTAAATAGATATGACCCCAAACTGGGAATTTGACACTGAGCACTGTGTAATGGTTAAAGCAACCTCTTTTTCCTATTCCTTTTCAGATTGGTTTTGTTTCTATAATGATCCTAGTCAAAATTACCATTTAAATATTTTTCAACTACAAGAAAAGACTTTTTAATGACATAGAAGTTTTGATTCTATTTCCATTTTCATTCCTTCTAAAAAAAGAGCTTAAGCAAACTTTTTAAATTTGTGAAGAGAAATTTAAATACATGACAAAGAACAACATTTTCAATGACATTTTTCTTTCTTGTAATGTAAAAAAGATTTTATATAGATATATATATATGTATATACATATTTATATCTTCCCAAAGCTGCTCTCACAAAGAAATGCAGAAGAAGCTTTCAGAAACCTTACAGTTGAATTTTCTTTTTCAAAGCTGGAATGGGAAGAGATAATGCTGATCCTTCTCTCTCAGGATCCCCTGCTAGGAGAGGAAGGATGGCTGAAAAATTTACTGCATTAATCTGTGAGCTCCCTGTGGAACATGTCCTGTCACACAGGGCTGGAGTTCTGCAGAAATTCAGGTATTCTGGCATGCACTGGTAGTGAATGGAAGAGGCAAATTAAGAAGAGCTATTTTAGGAAAACCTAAATCCACAAGGCAGGTCAGTGGCTGGGAGGGTGCAGTGCCCAGCAGTGGTGCTCATGGCTTCTGCAAATTTTCTGCTGGGAGCATTGCAGCAAAAACAAGGCTTCACCAAGAATTAGCCAGTGTCACTTCTTTCAGCTCCTAAACATCCCTGTCTCTGTAGTTCTTCCTCCCCTCCTCCTCCCCATCTCTTCTCCAGACCACCTCCCACAAAGAACCTTGCCTTTCAAGATGCAGTACTCAGACACTTGGCTGATAATCACAATTCAGGAATTGCAATGTCCTTTTCTGTGTTCTTTACACAGTTCTTTCTAGATTAGGTACTTTAATATTGCTGTAAATTGTGATTTCCCTGGCCCTTCACTTTGGGATGGATCTATCTCCATCTCCACTGGCTCCATCTTCTCCACTGCTTTAAACCTTTGCCTTTTCTTCGGGTTGGTAAGGCTTCAAGTTTTTTTCTTGGTTTGATCTGACCTTTTTTGACTTGATAATTCTCCTTTGCTTCCACGTTATACTTTCACCTGAGTGCATTTGGAGTTTTTATGGAACTACCTTTTCCCATTAAAGGGAACTGTGTGTTGTTGTCTGCACAACTATTATATCATCCTCCTCTAAATGTCATCCCCTCTGACTGCCCACAGATGTTACAGACTCACAAACACTAAGTCCAAGACCAACCAGCAAATCCTGTTATCTGGCTTCCCATTAAGAGCTCAGGGCATTCCATTTCATCTGTTCAGTTCACTAATGTGGTGGCCCATATTTTTTCTCCAATCAACTCTCACATTCCTTTCTGATAATTCAGAGGGATTCATCCCTCTAGAACTTGGATACACGGGCATTTTCAGGAGCCATCACATCATTTCATATCTGTTTTCTTCAGTTCACTCAAATTCTGAGAAGCTGTAACACCAGAAAGTGCATATAGGTTCCAGCACTGCACTTTGCACTGGATTTCAGTGTCTTGAGTGGAGAACAAATCTCTTCTCTGCTTCTTCTCACCACTCTCCTGGTTTTTCAGCTAAAGGTTGGATTAGAAAATTTAAAGCCATGACATCTTTTGGAGTACAGGATAAAATACACTTGAGCTGCCTCCTCTTTATGAATCTGACAGCCTTGTCAGAATTTGTGCTTTGCAGCATATAGTTTTGGCATGTTCCATATAAGTTAAATCTGATTTCTGTGTTTTCATAGTTTACACCTTTCTGTGATAAAACTCAATTTGTTAGATCAACCCCAGAACAACGAGCAAACAAGATTGCTTTGATGACTGACTGATACTTTAATTTACGACCTTAACACTTTCGCATGATATAAATATTTCTTGGTAGTTTTGTGATATTTTAATTATTCAGTTGATAATTTAATTGATTAGTTGTCTGGATGCTGCTTAGCCTAGAACAGAAAAAAATTTGCCAAGCATGTGAGACATGGGTGCATCTTCCAGCTCCTCCTCATAAGACAACAACACTGCTCATGGTACATTTACATGGTCTGCTCTGGGCCACAAATACCACAAATACTCCTTCTGGAAACTGGCCTACCTCCGTTCTTGCTTTTCTCTTCTTCCTGGCAGCCCTTCTTTAAAAACTCTTCATAATATTCTTAGGGATTGATTTGTCTCTGGTGCCTTTATATACATTTATAATTTTTCTGCACCTCATTAACTTCTCATTTATATTGATTGCTAGCTACTTTCCTTTCTTTTCCTCCATTTATTATATATTGCTATTTTATTTCCAGTTGCTGCCTTCCTTCCCTGCTGAACTAGGGTGGCCTTTTGCCAAGGTTCTCAGCTTGACATCAGTCAGTCTGCTGAGATGCTGAGACTATTCGCCGCCATCCTGACCAATACTGTCTCCTTATTTCTTGCTTTCTCCCTTTCCTCCTCGTCAGTCTGTCTGTCTCCAGCTACTGTCTCTTATTTAGACAAAAAGCTTTTAGTCAGAGATTTCTGTCTTTGCACAGCATCTGCCAGGGCTTGATCCACTGTAAGAACTCAATGACCTGAAGCTTTAAGTGGATGTTCATGGGATGAAAAGCAGTAGCTGCTCCAGAAAGTACCACCCTTCAGCTGCAACACACCAAGTGACCATGCTGAGATCACTTCAGCCTGAGGAATGCAGAACAGCTGAAAGCCCTGCTAAGGTGTTTTCAGTAGCCCTGCTTCCCTATGCATTGAAGTCAGGCTTCTCACCTGGTCAGGTGAGTTACATCACTCAAGCAGAGGGTGAAGAACACTTCTACGGGCAATACGTCCACAAAACAGCTTCAAATATTGTGTGAGCAAACGATTAGCTGTATCTAATATTACAGAATCACAGAATAAGCTGAGTTATAAGAGACTCACAAGGTTCATCGGGTCCAACTCCTGGCCCTGAACAGAACCATCCCAAAAATCACACCATGTGCCCCAGGAGTATTTTCCAAATGCTCCTATTGCTCCAACAAGGAATAAAGAACTGAACCTGGGGACAGGACGCTGCTCCCTTTGGCCTTGGCTTTCTTTGATTGCTTTTCCCATGAAGGAACTGGGAGACAATAAGGTAAAAATACCTTCACACTCTAGTTAACATTAGAAGCCACCCTGGTGACGTGAATACCTGTTTCTCTTTCTCTAAATAACACACTGCTGCATGTCGTGATCAGTGACTTTGACTAACGTAATTATTAAAGACTCAAAAGTTGTACTTGTGTTTGTCAAAACAGATCAAAGTTATGCTTTTATTAGTCTCCATGCAAGCAGTGTGGCTCTATAATACATTGGTTACCACTTATTATTCAATTGGTGTGAAGGGAATGAAAGAAGAAAAAGAGGGCTCGTGTGTGTGTAATGCTATTTTTCAATTAGTTTGCTTGTGGGTTTGAGCATAAAATTGGATAAGTAAAAGATAGTGGATAGGACCCATCTGCCAGGAAATTGCTTGCATGTGGCCTTCTGTTACTCTCCTGCATTTGATCAGTGGTACAGAGTGTGTGGGTTGATTAATTCATTCAAGTCTCTCTGGGATACACAGCCTGCCAAAGAACATACATCCTAATAAATAAAAACTCAGTCACATCATCACAGAATGGTCAGGGATGGAAGGCACCTCTGGAGGTCATGTAGTCCAATCTCCCTGCTCCACCAGGGTCTCCTAGGGTAGGTTGCACAAGATCATGTCCAGGCAGGTTGGAATATCTCCAGAGAGGGAGACTCCACAACCTCTCTGGGCAGCCTTTTCTACAACTCTCTCACCCTCAAATTAAAGAAGTTTTTCCTTGTCCATGAAAAGCACTTCATGCAACATTGACTAAAGCCACACTTGTGTGGACTGAAGAAATGAGAAACTTCCCCTCACCCTCTTCCCTTTGCTCCCCACATCAGCACACAGAGGATTCCACCTGACAGAAAACCCACACATGCTCAGGAGGAGCCCATCCCTCACATATTGCAGATCTCAGTGTGATTGTCTACATGACACACAGAAAATGGACCAAACTCTTGGCATTTTTTAGCTCAGTAATGACATGGCACTGTCACCCAGACCCAGGTAATCAGCTCATCTGTGTCACCCATGTCCCTCCTTTCTTCAGGGGCCTGCAGGTTCAAAACTGCTTGTAGGGCACCTGCTGAATGAAAGCAAATCCCAGCACTCCCTTGGGCCATATCAGAGGCACAGCTTAGATGGGTAAATTAGATATTTTACTCTTTTTGTGTTGGTTACAATTTTAAAAAACTTGTACACTTCCCTTTCCAGACCTTATCTGCAACATCTCCTGTATGTTTCCTCTGGTTCACTCTCAATCTCACCTCCCAAAGTCCTCTCCAGTTCAAGTAGACCTTTCCATGTCCAGCAGAAGTGGATAATAAGGGCACCCCATCACCAGTCCACAGACCTTGTAGGGAGTCAGATATTTTGGGATTGCAGCTATTGTGAACTCATGTGCTTCAGGCGTCAGACCTGCTAAAATATTAGCAGGTATTCAAATTCAAGTGCTCCTCTATTCTCCAATGTTATCATGGCACAACATCCACTTACAAGGGGACCAAGGTCAGATTTTTAAATCCTTTGGGTGAGCAGCTAGAGGACTGAATATATCACAGTATTTACTCTCTTGAGTATGGAGAATAAATATTTCCAGTTGCCAAAGAACAGTTCTAAATAATCTTTCTCATTTTGTGGCTGTTTGGGTAGCACAGCACAGCTTGCTTCTCTAGACTCATCATTGCTTTCACAGCCCTGATGAGGCTTGTGATTGCTTTAAAACACCAGATCCTTGGGTAAGCTCAGTGGTACTATCTGAGGCTTTCATTAGGGATGATAAACCTAAAAATAGCAGGCATGCTCAGAGTCCGTGGTGATCAACTGTATCCCCTCTACACTGAATAATGCTCTTCTTTCTCTCAAAACATGCTTTAAATGTGGAGGTTTTTTACAGAATTTTGCTCTAATAGAAAATTCATAGCCTTTATCTTTCCTTTTGTCATGCTGAAACTTAGGGTAGCAACAGAAGGACTGAGCAACAGCAAGAGCTGAGCTAAGAACGTCATCCTCTGCAAAGAAAAATCATGGATTAAGTTGCTTCTAGGGAGAACTATTTACAACTCAGTCTTCAAATAAAAAAGACAAGGAGTAGTATCCCTTAGCAACCTGACAAAATCCTTGCTTTATCGCAAGAAATAAATTGTTTTATTATATACAATCATGTTCAATCCTCAAATCAGACATAATTCAAAGCTTGTATGGTCCAGGATGGTGTATTTGAGCCCTCCTTATAGCACTGTGGTTCAATTTAGCCATCTTTGCAGAACTAGCTTTCTCAAAACTTGTAAAATGTCAGTCTGTGTCTTTGAAGGAGCAAAATTCACCCAAGGCGACAGAAGTCCCCTGCAGCATCCCAGCTCCTGGGCCCTGCCCTCCCTGGTGCCCACCCCAGGTGCCTGCAGGAGTTACTCTTCTCCCCAAAGGAGCTCACCTTTCAGCATGGGGAAACTGAAAATTCAAGCTTGGAAAATCACCAGGTTCCTGATCCTTTCTCCTGTGAACTCATTTCTGCTCCTGGGATATTCTAACCTGACATAGGTAAGAGTAGAAAGAAAGGGCATGAATAGAAAATTACTATCCTTGTGCATTTGATTTGGCTTTCTCTAATATCCAGGTGGGTGTTTCAAAGGTGGGTAATTGTCACTGCAGAAGGTAGAATGGGAGACAGTGGAATAGCCCTGGAAACGTATTTTGGTTGTGATCATTGTGAAATTGCTTCCCAGCAGCTCTTGCAAGACAACTTGGATGGATAGAATGGAACAAATTAATTTGAGTTAATTTTAACATTTAATAGAAAATCCTCATGAGTGGAATCCCAGAAAAAATTTCAAGATTTAATTGCGTTCTGCATTTTTGCACAGACACACACCTACACAGGAACAGCTGGCACAGATTTCCTTTGCAACTTCAGGGCTTCAGTGCTCTTTCTCTTTCTGGAAACCTTAGTTGGTGGCCTGTGGTCATCCAAACCCTTCTGGTACCTTCTGGACACCCAAGAGCAGGGTTTTGTGTGGCTAAGCCAGAAGTTTATTTTACAGGCACAACAGAACCCAGATGTTTAACTGTTTCCTCATGCATGGGGCAGTTATCATGACATTTGTCTTTAACAAAGTATAGATTTATGTAAAAGAAAGTACAGTTGAAAAGATAAAATACAAAGTAGACAGCATTTTTGCACATTTTATAAAACCAGAAGTAGAGAGACTTTGAGCAGCTCCACTCACTGCTCTCGCCCTGCTCACACCCAACACGGAAGCTGCCAGACCACAGAGCTCTACGTAGTCCTGGTGTGTCTGGAGACACTGATTGTCATATTAACTCCATCCTAAATTAACATCCAAAACCATCAGGGCTAACAGAAGACTTTCTGTACCAATGACCCAGTGTTTTATGAGTGTTCAGCAGGCACCAGCCTCACATCTATAATGCAGGGCTGTTTGGTTCCAGCCCTGGCTTATACTGTTCCCCAAATGCCTGTTTATTACAGGATGTGAGGATGATGGGACATACAGACATCTGTGTTAACCTCACTGTGTTCCCTGTCTGAGTCTTGCCCTAATTAAATTTGGGAGCCTGCTAATTTCTCCATGGACCAGTTTGCAGCACAGACAGAGAGCTCTCTGCTGAGATAATGAAACTGTTCTAATCGGTAGGACATGTTTTCCTGGGCAGCAGAGCTTATGCTTCTGGTTAAAAAAAAGCTGAAAAAGCTTGAGATTTTATCATTTTTCTAAGATGGTAACCAGTATTTTTGCATCTCCCTGGGAATTCCCACCAAGCCATTGACAATGTAGTGAATCACATTGCTCTGCCCTATCTCCCAAGCTCAAACATGTTGGAGTTTGCTGTTATTCGCAACATGCTGTACTGCAGAGCCCTTTAGAAGTCAACTTGATGTATTTGTTATCAGTGGTCGGTGCTTTTGTTTTCCTCAGTGAGCAGAGGGAGAAGCCAGCAATCCTGCTGTGCTGAGACAGGGCTGGAGAACAACACAGCTCAGCAGCCAACCTCCCACCCGGCCTGCAGAGAGGGCTAATGCTGTTCTCAGCACTTGTCTGACATTCTGGGAGGTGCTGAGGGATTATTATCTTTATTTATTGAGGCCCCATCATGACTTGGATCACTCCCTAACAAGGTCACCATAATCATATTGCAATCAGGCTGCCCTTTCCCTTCCCAGTCCTGTAATTAGTGTTTGCCCTTGTAACTGGAAGATTAACCACATGACCTATTATTAACCTCTCTCCACCTATTATGATCTCTTTGGTGTTCCTTTTTAATGCAGATACTGTTGAAACAGGGGCTGTTTTAATTATATTGTATTAGCATGGGAGAGATTCTCAAACATGTGGGTAATATGCTGATTATAGATTTAATGATAACTGCAAGTACCAGAAAGTGTAACTGTTGTATAATTAGACAGATACTCCAGTGCAACAACATGCAGCTCTCACTTGGTTCTCACTGCAAATCCACGTGGCTCCACAGGACAAACTGGTGCAGATATGCTCTGTGCCATGGAACCCCACTCCAGGCAGCCCTGTCGTGGTGCTAACAGTCAAATACCAGAAGGGAGATCCCCCCATACCTTCATCCTGTGTGGTTTCCAGCTCTCAGTGGGTGGTGGTCATACCTCTGTTGAAAGACCTTCACACACTGCCCCAGTGCTTGTTCTGCATCTCCACCAATGCCTGGATTTGACCAGGAAACACTTGGTCTGGCCAAGGGCAAGATGAAAAAGTAACAAAATGTAAGAGGAAGGATGCTGATGTCTGCAATCGCTTTACAATTATTATAACTATTACATTTGTTACAACTTTTTAATGGCTCTGAACCAAGCAACCAACTCACAGCCTCCTGAGATTTATCCCATGAACCTAATTGAACAAATCCCAAATAACCATAGCAAACAGAGCACTAGTGACCAATGGACTGCATCATTATTTTGGGACTAAGGGTTCTGAGCCAGCAGGCCTTTCATACAGCTGTGAGTAGTCCTTGGGTTTTGGGGTTAAAGTGCCTTAAAAAAGAAGTGACTCTATAAATGGTTTTGAGGTTAGTGCATCTCAGAAAAACATCTGACATTTACTCACAGTTAAAGCAAGCAAAGTGAGTAGTATAAATGTTATTCTGAATTATTCAACCAGTTTGAACAGTTCATTGGGAATGTGCTGTCATACCATTCTGTGAGCTCCTGAAATGCCATTTACCCTCTCCAGTGCCAAGGTCATGTCCTGTGTGTATGTCCATGTCCACCTCTCCTGGTCCCTGTACCATGTCCATCGGATCTCCTTGTGCCAGGTCATCAGGCCAGAACAGTCCTTCTCCTCAGAAACAACCTGTTCTCCTAGTTTTACTGAAAAGGTTAGAGAAGCAGTGTGTGGATATGGAGGGCATGCAGACAGACACAGAGTTCACACAAGCTGCAGGGGAGCAGAGGAAGAAGCAGGGAGCAGCACTTCATAGCTGGCTGCATCGTATAAAAATATTTTCTCCTCATGGCAATATTTCCTCATCAGCAACCTGATGCTGTTATTTCTTCTCTTCATTCATGGTGCCACAATTAAAAGTGTACATGGGACATTGAGTGTCTAGTTCACAATTATGTCCAAACTGGTTGAATGAAAACTACTCCTGGCTGGTGAGGATGCCCTGACTGCATCTGAGCTTGCTTCCACCTGGGCTCCATCTGCAGACCTACCTGCAAACCTGGGATCCAACACACCTGACTGGCACTCTGTGCTCGTTCTGGAAGTGAAGAAGGCTGTACTATTTCAGAAGGTAAAATTTAATCAGACACAGCAGAACTATTGGAGATCCTCCCTGTGCCTCTAATTCAGCAACAGATGAAGAGACTCATGTACATGGCTGGTCCCAATCACGGTGTTTGTGTTTGCTCTGTGTCCATTTGCTGATCCACCCTAAGCCAGTCCAGAACTCAATTCAAATCCTGCCTTTTCAGAGTCCTTCCTTTTGGACTGGGGCCTGTGAGCACAGATGTTCTGGCTCATGCTCTGTGAACTCCCCATGAGCCACAGAGGATCTGACAGCAAAGCCTCCATCAGCACCCAAGGGCTCCCAGTGCTGCTGGTGGTCTTGGACTTCCATCTGCAGGATATATTGTGGGGGCAGCTGCAGCAGGCATGCAAATGGAGGCTGAATTTGGGGATATCCTGCCCCAAAAAGGCAACATTAAATGAGACAGTGGCCAGCTCAGTGGGATGCCATGTTTTCATTTGCGTTAGCCCAAAGAAGTAACAAGTTCAAGCAGTATTTTAATCTAACAGCTTTCATAACAAGTACAAACCCCTAAATGACTTTGCATTTGTTGACAAAATTATCTCTATAAACTGATCTCATGAATCCAACACTCTAAAAAACACTTACAACACTTTTATGTTTTATCTCTCTTACAATTTTCTGTAATAACAACAGAAAAAAATTTAAAGCTGTCTAAAATTCACAAACAGGTGGAAAGGAGGATTTTTATGATTTATGGTGTAATCTCCTTTCCTCAGCTTTTTGGGATATCAAAAGTGATAGTTTAATCACACATCTATCTATGCCAGGAAATAAAGGAAAAGCATATGTGAGATAAAGGGGGAATTAAATCCAAGCAGCAATTCTGTGTGGTCTGGTGATTGGAAGAAAATCATCCATGTTTGCAGCTAATTCAAATTCACTTACCATAGGATGCTTCTTAAAATATTTCATTTTCTACTTAATTTGGCTGCAGTGAGTCTGAACAGTACTAACTAGTTCTCATTTTTCATCTGCACACAAATGTTTGAATGCTGTCATTTTCTGATCTACAAGGCCAAGGAAAGACCTTCCAGAGGGACCTGACAGTGTTGCTGAGATCCCTTTGCTGTCAGAGTTTTGCCGTCAGTCCTGGAGGAAAAGTTGGAAGAACCATTCTGAATTTCCATGTCAAGAAAAACAGTGAAGTCAGGTATTTTCCATGTCCAAAATCATGTGCATAAAGAGTTTTCTCAGTGTTGTTGAAGGAATAAAGTATCCGAGATTTAAATGTTAACAGCGGCACGATTCACCTGGGAATGTTGGTGTATCCCTCCAATATCTCAAGGTTGGCTGAGAAACCATAAGAGACCCATCCAGATGTCAATGGACACAGAGCTGAGAATAGAAATACCTGCTTGGAGGCTGAAATAATAGAGTCATTAACATTCAGAATCCATTTGATAGGGAGAAGCCACAATAAACTCCAACATTAGGGAACCATTGGGGGTATATGCCTTGTGGAGGGTAAAAAACACCCCACAGGATGTTTCTTAGGGTTTCTCTTGATCCTCTCCAAGGGGCACCACCTTCTAATCTGGGCCATGACTATTTCCCTATCACCTGCAGCAGTATATTTTTCCTTGCTGCACACATCCAGCAGGACAGTAGACGACCCCTGGTATCCATGGGCAAAGTCTTCTGTTTTGCAGCGTGATGGCAGCAAGTACTGAACCTCCACTGGTAGTGGAATGATTTTTTGCAGGCTTGTGGTTGAGAGTGCAGGCAATTAGCAAACTTCCTAAGGTCCTAAGGGAATGTGTTTTACTAGTGTGGAAGGATGCCCTGTGCTGTAACTTTTTTCACCTCTGTCACAGTGCAAAGAGAAAGAGAGTGGAGCAGGAGTATTTAGACAAGGTTCCTCATTAAATACTGAAGGAAACATGTTTTTAGCCATTGGTCTATGCTGATGGGTGTACATAGTCCTCTATCTCCCTGTTTAGTCATTCCTGGTTTACAATGATAAAATTTTCTTCAAGCCCATCTCTGCATTGTTCCCACACTGCCTCCCACCTTCCATGTTTCCATTGTCACCCCTTGGCAGCCACTCGCCCTGGCTCCTGCTGAGCATCGAGGCAAATGCTCACTCTTGCCCCTTGCTCACCTCCACCACTGGGATTCCCTGGAGCTTCCCAGCACCGAACCTCCCTCCCACTGCCACTGATAACAGCCATGAGCTGTGCTCTCATTTCAACACCAAAATGATGCCACTTGCACTGGTCTCAGGGGATCAGAGATACCGAGTGTGTTACTGCTGCCTGCCATGCTCTGAGGTGATTTTTCTAAACTTGTTCTGATTATTCACAAGCCACGTGCTCACATCTTTTGCATGCAGTGGTTTATTTCTTCTGCTTAATGGAAGCTGATGCTTTACATGGAGAAGAGCCTTTTTTTTTAATTCTTTGTGAATCATGCAGAGTGTTCAAGACACAATTTGCCTGTGAGAAATCCTGGAGTCAATGTGACCTGACAACAGAAAGTTTGGTTCTTCATGCCTAGCTCCCAAAAATTTGCAAACATGAAAGCTACAATTTATGACTAGTGTTGGTGCAATCCAGCTTTTGAGGAAAAAAAATCAATTCGTTGATTTACACAGAAAACTCTAATTTATGTCATATCAAAGTAAGATGTTCTGGAGCTGGAAAAAGTTTGGTACTGCACAGAGACAGCACTTTCCAGACCTATGGCACTATTTCAGTGACAAAGAAGGGAGTGACATGAGCAGGCTGTAATTTCCCCGCAGAACTTGTGTGGGAGTTCAGCTGCGTGCGTGCGTCTGTGTGTGTGAGAAAGGGACAGGCAGAGAGAGGAAGAAACTTGCTGCATTATGCATTAATTTAAATGTATGTAGGCAGAGTACAACCCAGAATTTTCTCTCTTGGGGGCTCTGAATAGGTCTTAATTTTGTGTCAAGGTGCCTATGTAGCAATGGTTCAAAAGATTTTCCAATTTGCACAATTGCCCACCGCTTTAATTGGTCATACTAAAACCACAGCATCCACTTGCATGGTTTAATCCACTTCTGGCTCTGAATGGCTTAGGATAGTAGGAGCTTGTATTGTAATCCTTCATCCCAAATTTGACCCAAGTCCTTTTTTTCTGACTCCTTCTTTTCACTGCTATCAGAAAACTTGCAGCCCATACAAGCAAACAGACAAGCAAATCCTCAATCTTCCACCCCTCAATAGATTAGAAGATATATTTGGCTTGCCTCCTACCAGGCAAGAAGAAGAATCTTATGAGGGCATGAACTCCTTTAACATGTCAAGCCTGGCTGTTACCCCATGGCTGACAGGGAGGTTTAGACTCAGTCACCACCTTCTCTTGATAATGGAGCTATTCCTGAGAAGTGCTGAGCACCATGGGGCAATGTGCCAGACAGGAAGCCTGCTGGGACCCTCTCCACTCATCCCTCCTGATTGTCAAAACCTGGGGCAGCGAGAGGAAACCCACAGAGGAATTAGACTCACTTTTTGTGAGAGTGGGTCCCATTGACTCCTGATAGGATTGTGTTTTGCACCCCCATTTAGGTTCCTAAAATCCCAGTGGTAGGGGAGTTTGCAGAAGGGCTCTTCCATGCCTTAAGGGGCTGGCGAGGTTTCCAGAGTTGCCAGCCTTTAGTGGGATCTGGCTCTGAAGGTGGGGCCTCAGATATACTGTGAATTAGAAATATTCCATCAGAAAGCCCAGGTGTTGCTTTAAAGACTCAGGCTGTGGCTGTGGCTCTGCTGTCTCTAGCCCTGCTCCCCTGCTCTGGGCACAGCCCTCTCACTGGGCAGCTCCAGCTGGTGTCCCACAAGCAGCAGTTCCTGCTCCAACTCTTCTCTGCCTCTCCAGCACATTGAGTGCTCCCAAACCCTCCTGCCAAGGCCCATTAAATTGTACAAGGGGCTTGACTTTTATGCAAATTGTCATAATTATATCCACAGCCTCTGAACTAAAAAAAACCAATCCCCATCCGAAGCTTTCAACCTGACAGCTTCTCTTGAAATGACAGATCCTCCATGTGCCATGTATCTAACACCCCAGCTGTATCTCTGTACAGCTCTGTCACCTCCTCTCAGGCTCACAAGACCCAGAGCCTGGTACTTTCACGGTTATAGTTTTGCCAGCCCCCATCTCCAATGCTATCTCTACCACAGGGCCATGCTGATTATTTCTTTGATTCTCCTGTGTGCTCAAAACCACTTGCTCTTTTCTCTCTTGCTGTTTCTGATCTGGCCATGCCAGCTTTGAGAAGTATGCTTAGATGCACACTTAATTTGTATTATCCTGAAAGAAGATGATTTTCTGGGTCAAGGTCCCCTTCATCAAGACTGTTCTTAATCAGTCCAGTGTTTCTGAAAGAATTGGGCACTTAAATGTTCCGCTTCCTAAATGCTTCTCCAGGGCACATTAAGACAGCTTTGTGTCTTGCACCTTGAAGATGATAACAGTCGGCTACACTTTAGCAGCTTCACTCCTGCTATTTTTGGAGAGGACGAAACAAAATGGATTCAGAAAGGAGGAAGTTCCTTATTCTCCAGAAGCAAATCCACTTGCTGCCATAGCCTGCATCATGTACATCAAGTAGCCCTGGCCTATTCTGGTTCATCCACTTTTGAGCCACCCCAAAACACTGTGCCTACATACATCTGCACCTGTTTGTGTGTTATACACACAGGAAACATTTAAGCCCTGCAGCATCTCAACGCTAGCCTCCTTTACAGACGAAAAGGTAGGGCAGATTTATATTGTTTGTCATGATAGTGAAGGGAATCCACAGATCTGAGACTGAAGGATTATCTCCAACCTGCTCCTTCAGAGCTACCCCACTTGTTTGAGAGCTTTTCCTGAGGTAAGCCGAGTGTTTCATGATATCAACAGACAAAAATCTCCCATGGCACATTCTCTGCCTTTATGGTGATTGTATGTTTACCACCTCTTGCCAATATTCTCTTTTTTCTCTATTTTCTTCACCAACATTACTTTTTAAAAGGTGCCAGATGTTTCTTCACCCTTAAAAGTCACCTCAAATGCAATCAAGCCATAGCCCCAGATGACTTATAATTCTCAATTATTTTCCTGAAATCCCCGTATAAGACAGTGCTGGAAGGGAAGATGGGGTGCTTCAGTTCCTTCAAGAACCAGTGTCAAAACAATTCTATCAGCCCATGGCGCTAAATACGTTAATTACCATTCCTTAATTTCAAGAGACAAAACTTCAATTGTAATAACAGAAACATCCATCAGAAAAGGCATCATTGCCACATGATTAGCAGCTGTCCTGACACAACTCTGAGTTCGACATATTTGCAGGACTATATTTTAAAAACATCGTCAGGAGGGAATGAGTGAAAACAGAGGAGACTGTTTAGGGCTTTTCCTATTGCTGCCGGGCTGGTATGGAAATTAGGGACTCTTCCTGGCATGATAGCCAGCACTGTTTATGGGATTAGAGCAATGAATTGTCTGGATTAGCCAGTATGATTCTTAGAAAATTCTCAAAAATTCTGCCCCTATAGCCACCATTTCAGCCTCTTTAATTACAGAGGCAGGTTGTGCAGACACAGGTTAGCTATTCAAGGATTGTCAGAGCTGAGTGTTGTAAGTGGTGACACAAAAGCAGCGCAAATTTTGTACTAGAAGAGTTTCAAGGATCTGAACACATAGAAACAGACATTTTTATCACTAGCATAATAAGACTATTTTTATTTCCCCCTGGAGAAGCTCTGTGCACAGTCGTATATCCCTCTGCTTCAAAATTAGCTCTGTGCAAAACTGTTCCAGGGGTTGAAGACAGATCCAGTCCCTACTACACTGTTTTTTGGGGGTTTTTTCCTGCTATATAGAGATAATTTGGCAAAGGTAAGGCTTAGTTACTCTTAGAACCATTGGCCAAACTTTGGTTCAGCTCTTGGTAATTCTTCTACATGGGAGTGTTGTAGCTGCAGTTTCCCCAGCCTGTCACCAACCTGAAATATCCTAAGACATCACTGTCAGAGAGGTCTAAGCACTCGCTAAGTGAGGCCCTGGAGGCATCTCAAGAGGGACCTTCTGAAACTCTGACACCTGACACGACTGAAGACTTTGCAAGTTTAGACCATTGTGATCCCCACCCATCTGCCCTGCTGTAATAATGCAACTGCTTCGCGTTTTTGAGGTCAAACGATTAAATTCCCAACATGAGCACTGTCACATTTGGAGGGGAGCATTCCACTTGCGTTTTCCATTGAAACATCGTTTTGTGAAACACACACCCAGCGGGTGGTGAAAAAGATGCCAGCGATGTGTAACAGGGCGAGTTATGCAGAAATTAACACTGCAGTCCCTCAGCTCCATCACTGTGGTGAAGTCTGTGCAGAAAGCACAGGGAAGAGAGCAAACTGGATGCTGGCCTGGGGCTGAAAACATCAGGATTCAGTTTTCTTCGTTAAAATGAGGTTATTTTACTGTTGTACCTCATTGACATTTACAGTAAACCTTTGTCATGGTTTGACATACCTTGGATTTCAGTTATTATTTGTAAGACATCCTTATACAACACTGAAGAAAATGTCTCAGGTCACTATGAAAACTTTGGGAATGAATGTAATTAATTCCAGTGCCAACCTGAGTGGGAAGATGAACAACTCTTCAATCCTGTTGATAAATTTCCAAGTAAAAAAATTAGTAATCATCAGTTATGGGCATATATTTAAGACCTAAGTGTTTCAAGCATTGCAGGAATTTGTAGTTAATATGCCCAGGCTGATTAAGTGAGGCAAAGGCGGCCCTGGCTGAACTCTCTGCAACCAGGGAAGGATGTGAAGGATGGTAGTTTGTAAAAATATGAGCAAAATTCTAATCAAAGCCCTGTCTGAACAGAAACTTTCAATAATTTGCTCTAGCACAAAACTGTTTAACACTGGAGAAGATTTCTGGGCCAGTGTTGTAAACCACTCTACCAGTGTAGCTAAATCTGAGAGATGATGGTCTAAAGGGCTTTTACCTCCTCTTGCCCATCACCTCCCTTTGGCCTGTGGGTCCAGTTTCACTCACACGACCTGTGCATGTACTTTTGGACCCCACAACTGAGCAATGATTTGTTGTTACTAAGGCAAAGCTTTGACAGTCATTGCATAGGATCTAGGGGAGCAGGGCAGCAAGTCACATTTGAGACACCTTTGCTACGTGAGGCAGGGGACAGGATGTGGCTCTGGTCCATGAGATCCATCCCTTTCCTCCTCAGCAAGGGATTGCCTTTCCCTGCAGGGCAGTGCAGCTCCTCAGTGCTGTGGCTTGAGATCCACAGAGGTGCAGCCCTGGTAAAACCTCACTGAATGCAGGGGAGAGTGAGGCACCAGTGCTGTGTCACACAGCACCATCCTCAGCACTCCTGAATCCCACAGTTCAGGCCTGGATGGAGGGCATCAGTGTTCCTCCCTCAGCCTGTGCCAGTGCCAGAGACCAAGCACAGCTCTACATTCCAAACATTTCAGGAAAGACCTCTCTCTGGAAGATAAGCCATCAATGTAACCAAATATCTTTGCTGAAAAGGATCTGGGGCAGCTCCTTTTCTCTCTCTCGTGTGGAAAGTTAGGGTGATTATGAAGATCGCTTCAACCATTAAAAATCTGCAAAGCTCCAGCATCCCAGGCTTCTGAACCCTGAACACATCTGAACCCTTCTGAACACATCTAAACCCCAGGACCTCGCTTTCTCTCAGTAACTGACAGAGATAAGTGTGTGTTAATCATTTGTGCCTGTAAAAATCCTTTCTTTGCTGAAAGCCGGAAGCCTTTCCTCTCTCACAGTTTCATTAAATTTTAGAAATCAAACAACCACCTTTGAAACTGTCTGCTGGTTCAGACAGATATGTGAGCTTCCCACTAACAGGGGGCCACTCTCTCTGCATCTCTGTTACGTGGGGATCGAATGTGTCTTTTTTCTAAGAGTGACAAGATTTTCAGTCTCTGCAGGCTGTGGTTCTGTAAGGGTCCCCACACAGCCATTGCCACTCCTGTCACACTGACAGACCAGGATCACCTTCCCAGGAGGACAGTGGGTGATGGCCTTGAAAGATCCTAGCCTTGGGTAAGTTATCAAAGAGCTGAGAAAGTGAAACAAATGGAAGAGACTCCCAGTAGAGCACAAGCTTCCCTGCTCCAGGCTCAGTCTCACACCCGATGAAGTACACGGCAGCTCCTGACTGCATCCAGGGGGAAGAGATGTTTTTCCTCAGTATCTGCAATGATCAATGAGGAACTGGAGCAGAGTGCCTGCAGCTCTTGCTGAAGAAAGCAGATCAGGCGCCACTGAACTGGGCTACCAAGAACTGTTGGCTTTTATATGGGCTCAGCAAGGTCGTTCATCACCATGGCAGACGCCGACTGCTTTCAGCAGCATGGAAAAGAAATTAAATGCAGGTGAAAAAGACCTTTTTGTTTAGCTGGAGGATAAGCAATAGATCAAAATGTTTAAAATATTAGCGTATCAATGCAGCTCAGACACACGTGTGGGTTCCTGCAGCTTAACACATGGCAGAGTTGTCACCTGAGCTGTGGTGACTGTGTTGGTGGATGATTGCCAAGAGAAAAGCGCGGTCTCAGAGTTAATTATTGGGAGTGATCTGTGGTAGTTCTCTGCCATTGCCTCAGTGTCAAGCTCTTGTCCAAGCTCTGGAGCTGGCTGGGGAGAGTAGCTATCCTGGAGAGTTGGAGCTGCTTTCCAGTCTTCTAGTGGATTTGAGAGAGTTTTAAGCTTACTACAGTAAATATTGCCATTCCTGGAATATTAAATTTTTTTTTTCAGTATTGAGGCTATGCAGAGGATGCTTACATATCGAATAGAGCCACCTTCTCACTGCTGCACAGGAAAGAGAGGGAGCAGGAAGCAGTCCCTGCCTATTATGGCCAATTTCTACCACCAGGATGCTGCTTGACTTATTCCACTCACAAGGAAATCGAACATTCCATCAGGTCAACAGCTGCAGAGATTAAGGTGAGTTCAGAGCAACTGATGGAGACAAACCCAATGGCCATGTGTTTTCTCCAGCCAAGGTGCACCTGCACACTCAGCAGCAAGTCCCTGGTGTCGCATCTGGCAGTGCCACGGCTGTTTGGAAAATGAACATTGTCCACAAATCCCCCAAAATAGCCACCAGTTCCAGTGAGACAGGCTCTTGCTGATCTTGCACTGACCTTTTCCAGCTCTTCTCACAAGGAGTGAGCAGAAGAAGCCAGTTTCTCTTTCACATTCGTGTGCTGTTTTCTCAGTGTTTTGAATTAAAGGTATTAAAAGATGACCAGATCCATGCAGATGGCTGGAGCCACTGGAAAAGAAAATGCCATCTGGACAGCTGCTTCTCTGTGGGATGCTCTGATGTGCACCAAGGGGAGGCCGTCACAGTAGCTATTTTCCACACTGGAACAGGGATACAAATAAAAATGTCCTTGTTCACATGTAATTGTTCTGTAACTGATCCCAAGGCTGAACTTCCATTTAAAAGCCATTTAGCCAAAAGCTTTGCTATCAAAATTTTTATAAGTGTTCCCTCATCCAGCACATCATATCTCTGTGCATTTTTTCTCTGTGTATCTTGGAATGGGCATAAAAACCCCACTCAAGACAGCAGATAACCAGGATTTTCAAACATGTCTCCACCCTGTAAGTGTGTTTATTGCAGAGCAGGAAAAGGGGAGGATCTGCTCATGATACATCTGAGCTAAGTCCAATCCTCTGCTGCAACCAGCACAGCTGAGCACGGGCTCAGGACTGATTTATTTCCCTACCTTTGTGGGCAGCTGGTGACCATGCTCTCCTTCTGCATGGACCTACTGCCAGCTGGGTTTGGGTGTGTACTCACCTGAGCTGAGCTTATCTGTGTTCACCTGAACTGCAGTCACAGCAGTAACCACCTTGCAGAACTTCTCTTTCCTTAGCTGACTGCCAGCCTGCTAAATTCATCAAAATAAATAGCATTTGTACATAGAATGTACATCTATGCATAAAACAGGTTGTCTGGGGAATGCAAGCTTTGGAGTTTGTTGGTGAGTTGAGCTGTGACTCAGGGAGCACATACAGAGCTTGCAAAATTATGTATCCTGTAAGTGCATCAAAGTGGCCAGAAAAGGGAAAAACAGCTGTGCATGTTTTTCTATCTCCTCCTCTCACTTTGGGACTAAGCCTATAAAATAATAATATGCCTTTTCAGTATTATCATTTGTCTTGATTTTCTGTAGAGAATTGCATAACAAGAATAGCCCTATTAGCATTCAGCCCTCCGTTCTTTGCTTTGTGCTTTCTCCCTTATTTTTTTGCTTAACAAAATAATGCATTTTGCATTTGATAGATGCTTGACAGCTCAGGGGACTGGGCTGTCCTCTGTTTAGCCATTGAATAGGAAAACTTGGAACTCTCCTGTGTGACAGTCCCTTTGCAATATGCCAGCACTGTCCACACATTAGGGAGAATTCAGGTAAATTCTGATCACACTAAGCCAGTGATGCTGATGAGAACCTAATAGAGCAAGAGGGACTGAAAACTGTCACTGCCAGGGGGAAATTAGTTTCCAGATAGTCCCATTTGCAATTCCTAGGATGTGAATAGGTTGAAAAGTGCTTTGTGCATGGGCTGCATGTGCAAGCTCAGAGCGTTGTATAAGGGAGCTATACCTGGAGCTGTAATGTATCTCTGTTACTAAAGCAAACAATTCTTCCTCACCTGCATTTCTGATAACCCCCCTTTTCTTCCCCGCGGGGGAAACCCTCAGGGGAGGTACCTGTCCAAAAGGAAAACATGGGACCCCCTCCCCAGAGTAGGGAAGGAGGAGCTGCTGCAATGCCTCACTGTGTTCTGGGGCCATCAGCTAAGAGGGTAAAACTGGGCAGCAGGAGCCACAGGAGCAAAACACATCCTAGTCCTTGATTTCCCTCCCTGTCCCTAACTCACTGTGGTAAGGTGTGCAGCTTGGTGGCCTGGCTGCAGCTCAGGGGTGCAGGGGGATGATCACCAGCAAATGCAATCCTTGGGCAGCACCAGGCACTGCAGAGCCCAGGCCAGCGTGGCTGTCACACACAGCAATGGTGCTTGCAGTGCACAGCTGCTGCTCAGGGGCCAAACACTGCCTTGGCCAGACTAGAAAGAGGCAACATTTCCCCTGCCATGAATCAGCAGGAGATTTGGGATGTAGATCTGTCCGTCCAGAGCAGCAGCTGCAGCAGAAACCAGCAAAAGCTTCCTTTTAATCTGGTTACACTGTTGTAAATGTCACAGATGGGTCAGAAATGGTGCTCCAAGAGCATGAAATCTCCCTTTTCAGATAATATTATGGCATAAAATATTTTTATTTGTAGAGCTGAGAGAGGGGAAACGCAAGCTCTCACATCTTTTGAAGGAAATGGTGATGCTTATTGAACTTTCTGACGCAGCCACTAGGTGCCCCTGTTTTCTGATGACTGCTCCAGAGCAGGGCATCCGCGGGGATGCAGCAGCCAGGGTCAGAATTTTGGGCTCACACTACAGAGAAATCCTGACTGCTTCAGCCTCCTCTTTCCTAATGACCTTACAGTTAGTTGAGTCTGTTGTTCTAGATGTGGAATTTAGGAGGGACAGTACTGATCACCAGCAGAGATGGTGTCATCTACCTGCCTTTCCTGCTCCTGTTTTGTGGTGGCTCTGGAGGAGGTGACAAAGCTCAGCCACCTGTGGCTGCACCCCTGGGCACTGCCACCTGTACCTGCAGGCCCTGTTCCTGTGACCACACAGCTCACTGCAGTACCCAAGCCCTGGAGCAGCAGCCTCTTGGGGGTGAATCAATCCAAAGCAGCAGAGTCAGTCTCCTGGCAAAGCCGTTCACCCAAGCAGAAATGTTTCCCAAATGAACCCTAAAGTGTTTCCTTGTGTATGGGTTCAGCAAGGAGACTGATTCAAACAGGAATTTGGCACTTGGTCAGGGTGAGGGTGTTTTTGTGGCTGCTGAAAGAGTTCTGCATCCAGAAGATTAATTCTTGCACCATGTCATTCCAGCCCAAGAGGCACCCATGGTCAGCAGAGAAAATCTCATTTGCTCCATCTGAAGTGATTTCTCCTCCAAAACGAACTTGGCTTAAGTAAGGATTTATTTGAGAGCTCTTAAATTAAGATGAGCAGATGTTCCTGCTTCAGTTATTCTTTGGCAAGGCTTTATGTGGCCTGCAAAGTCCACTTACCAAAGTCCATACTAGGCCCTAAGGTAAAAATGTGTGATAAATATTGCAGTCATATACCCAACTCAGAACTCTTGTGAAACACAGCGATGATTTATGGATTTGGAATAAAAAGTCCTTGTTTGTGTCTGGGCATTCAGTACCAGGAACACAGGAAATCTTAAGAGATCTTGCTTGAGCTTTTTTCTTAACAAGGTGAGCAAAGTGATGGGAAACCTTCCGAAGAGATAAAAGAGTGGGCTCTCAGGATGAGAACACCTATCAAAGGCTTCTGCTGCCTAATTCTTCTTGTTTCCGGGAGTAAAGTGCCTAATTAGCACTTCTGAGTGTGCTGTGGGCTCTGAGTCATCTAGGAAGAGATAATTGTTCAGTTGTCACTGCTGGAGAATCTAAGAGCAGCTCCAAGGAAGAAGCACTCGAAATTCCAGGTGACCTAGTACCACAAAAATTACTGGTATCTAAAACACCTTTGCAGACACTTAGAAACTAGGAGTTACTCCATCCATCACCCACTGAAACTAAAAGGTTCCTCCTGCTTCCCTTCAGGAACTCTGGATTGAGATGTAAAACTCATGACACCACTACTTTCAGCATCCTGCTGCTAGCACTTATTCAGCAAGGTTTGCTCCACTAGGTTTTGGTTATGAGATGTAAAAGCCTGGTAACCAGCCTTGGGATCAGGAGGGTTTACAGAGATGTATCCCACAGGCAGCCCTGGGGCTGGTCTTCCCCAAGACTGACACTGTGCAGGCCAAGCCACTTCTCTGGAAGCCACACATCATCTGCCATTTTTTCATAGATTTAAAAGAAATAAGGTCTCAAATACACAATAGCAAATGAAGACTGGATTAACTGATATCTCTCTTCTCTCAGTGATTTCCTTGTGTTTTCCCTTGGGCCCGTGCTGCTCTGTAGGATTATGGCATTCCAGAGTCATTGGCATAATGATAACTTGACTAAGAAATATGGACACTCCCCTCTCCACGTTAATCCGCGCCAAGAGAATACTGAAGGAAGTAGATAAAGGAGTCACTAACACTGAGTTACATTTTGCTTCTAAGAATTGCCTTCCAGAGGCTGTAGCCATTTTGCAACCTTTTTAATTTTCAGAGAAAATGCCTCCTGTGCCATAATTAAGAGTTTAATATGCCACAGGGTCCTGTTTATCATGATAATGTATTTTGCTAGAGAACAGATAGACTTTTTGTAGGTCCTTTGAATATCTTTCAGCCAGTCCATTAGATGGGGCTGTGATACTGGGGATTTTAATCACAAATATTCATTATTCAGTTATTATTCATTCATTTTAATAAAAAAGCTGCATATTTCCTTTGTTTCACGGGCAGCAAGATCCAGCGAGGGATTTCAAAGTGTGGAATACTTTGGTTATCTTCAGTGTTGGCTAGCTACATCCACAAATTTGCAGGGAGAACATCAGGCCCACCTTTCTCTTCTCCTCTTTCAGAAGGTACAGGCATCCAAGGCAAAGACACCTGCAAACAAGGCAGGCATCAGAAGACATATGGGAAGAAGTCTTTTATCTCATGTGATGATTGATAGCATGTTCCCAGCTGGAACATAGTTTGAGACACCTCTACACAGTTCTTCAGTAGGAAGAAAAAGATCAGTGTAATTGTTTTAGCCATGGTGTGCAGAGCACCCTGGAAATGGAAGACAGCATCAGCACACCATTCCATTAAGAGAGGACATCAGATGTTATGGCCAAAAGTCAGATAGCTCTAGTGCCTACCTGATGCAGGAGGATGCAAAGGGCAAAAGCAGCTTCCCTGCAAACTCTCTGCCTCAAGCAGGAGAAAATGCTATAAGTATGTTGAGCAGAGATTATCATATGCAGTATGTATGTGTGAATGTATTTTAATATACAGTGATGGTTCTTTGACAAAAACAGTACCTAAATCATGGAGTTGTTAAGGCTGGAAAAGACCTCTAAGATAACCAAGTCCAACCACCAGCTCAGCACCACCACCTTGGTCACCACTAACCAATGTCCTCAAGTGTTATATCCAGGCACTTGAAGCATTTCTTAAACATTTCCAGGGATGGTGACTCCACCACATCCCTGGGATGCCTGTTTCTACGTTTGACAGCTCTTTCTGGGAAGAAACCTTTCCCAAATATCTCATCTAACCCACCTCCCCATGCAACTTGAGGCCATTTCCTCTTGTTCTCTAACTTGTTACCTGGGAGAAAGGGCTGACCCTTACCTTGCTACCACCTTTCAGGGAGTTGTTGAGAGCAATGCGGTTCCCCCAGAGCCTCCTTTTCTCTACACTACGCACTCCCATCTCCCTCAGATTTGTGTTCCAGAGCCTCCCCCAGCTCGGCTGTGCAGGCCTGTGCACAGGCAGCCTTTGGTAGCCCTGCATCAGCTGCCCCAGGATACTGATCCCCACAGCAATAGGCTCCCCTCCAGCTCGTGCTTCAGGCCCACATCTGAGGACACCACTCAAGATCACAGAATCCTGGAATGGTTAGGGTGGGAAGAGACCTTAAAGTTCATCTAGAGCTCCAACTTCCCTTCCATGGGCAGGGACACCTTCCACCATCAGATTGCTCAGAGTCCCATCCAGCCTGGCCTTGAGCACTCCCAGGGATGGGGCAGCCACAGCTGCTCTGGGCAACCGCTGCCAGGGCCTCAGCATTTTCATAACAAAAAGCTTATTCCTAACAAGTAATATAAACCTCTCTTTTAGTAAAAAACTGTTTGGCCTTGTCCTATCACTATTCTGACCGTATAAAAAGTCATTCTCCCTTGGTTTTTTATAAGCTCCTTTCCAAGTACTGGAAAGCTGCAATGAAGTTTACCTGGAGCATTCTCTTTTCCAGGATGAACAACCCCAGCTCTCTCAGCCTGTGTTGACAGAACAGGTGCTCTAGCCTGTATAAAATATATTTCCCTGGAAGTGCAGCCAATCAGTGTTTGGGAAAGGGTCTGGCATTGGTTAGCATGTGGTCATCAACTGAATTGTGCATTAATTGTTCTTATTTTTTTTTTTTACTCTTCATTTTTATAAATTCTTCTAATATACTTGCTTTCAACTCTTAAATTGTTATAT
This sequence comes from Polioptila caerulea, assembly GCA_013397295.1. NCBI lineage: Eukaryota > Metazoa > Chordata > Aves > Passeriformes > Certhiidae > Polioptila > Polioptila caerulea. The sequence goes on along the minus strand of VYXF01005279.1, from coordinate 2,466 downwards.
TGTTGTGTGATGCCAAACTGCCTACTGGGATTAGCTCACAACAACAGGGAATCCTGAAACCAGACAGCCCACTCAGTCCTCAAGTGCTACATCCAGCCCACCTGGCAGCTCTTCTGCAAAGCCCTCCCTGACTCTGCAGTAGCTGAGCAGCCAGTACCCTATACCAGTGCTCCCTGACAAAGTGATGCAGAGAGACTCACAGATGAAGTGTTTGCTCCAAAATATCATTTATTGCCATCTTTGTGCCCAGTAAAGCTCATAGGAGGAATGTACTCTCTCAGAAAGGGCATTTGCTGGAACAGCTGGAGGGCAGCAACATTAAATGCCACTTGGCAGTGAGCATAGCTGTGGAGAGTGAACAATTATTCCTATTTCCCTAGCGCAGGAGCACAGACACTGTGGAAGCTGTAGGCAGGGAATCAGAGAAACCAGAGCCCACTGCCTCAGGTCTTCTACCAAATACTCTCCAACTCTGTGGTAGCTGAGCAGCTGCATTCCATGCCAAGGTGAGGCACAGACACTCAGAGATAGTGTTTGTTCAAACACACCATTTGTTGTAAATTTTACATCAACTAAAGCTCCCAGAAGGTCAAAATATGGTTAGAATTATATTGGAAGTATTTTCCTAGAAACCTAATGATTCTACTCTTTGACAGTTCTACAATTTTTTGGTTCTGTGATTCAACAGTTGTCTTATTCAGAATCCAAGGTAGAGGTGACGCTGCAGCTCATCAAACTCCTTCAATGCCTTAGTCAGGGCAGTTGGATCCTGTGCCAGGTACTGGAAGAGGTTTAAGGGCTGTGCCTCTTGTAAGCCTGGGGTCAAGGAGATCTCCTCGGGCATGTCCTCATTGCCAAAGAAGAAGTGCTTGAGGCGTTTCTCCTCTAGGCAACAGCGCAGGTAGTGCATGATGTCATCCACCCGCATCAGGAAATACCTGTGCTGCCATTCTGACAGGGGGATCAAGGTCAGGAGGTGCATGACCGCGGTTTTCAAGGCATAGATAGAAAGGCCTGAGCCCTCCAGAAGGCGAGCACAGAGCCGCAGGCATTTGAGGTGGCAGCTGTGGGGTGGAGCCTGCATGGCGACGTGCCTGAAGAACTTTGCCTCTGCCACAGCATAGCTCTCCAGCCACGTCGTGCTTGGGGGAAATTGGGCTTCTGTAGGCTGGCTACTCAGGAAGATGTCTGAGTCACCTTGCTGCACACTAAATACTGTCTCCACAAAGAGGCTTCTCCCAGAGGCTTTTATCAGCTTCATCTTGCAGGAGCGGCAGGAGGGAAGCACCTTCATGTTGTAGTGACGGGACTGAGGCACCACCGACCAGGCTGAGGTCACAAACGTCTGGAACCAGAGGGCAATTTTCTCCCCATCTAGGTAAGGGCCAGTGCAGAGGGTGTGTAGAAGGCTGGTCTCCTGATTCCTCTTCAGCTCCTCCTCAGAGTGGTGGAGGAAGCACAGCATGTTCTGGTCAGGCTGTTCCCCGGTGCAAGTGCACACCAGCTCCACGCGGACACGCATGCTGGTCTGTGGCATCTCCCCCACGGTGTCTGGTTCCAGGTGGAAGGCATGCCCAGGGGGCGGCTTCAGGGGCACAAACATGCAGTAGACAACATCCTCCTCCATATGGGGACTCCATCCTTCACAGGCACTGCCCACCCCAATTACTTTTTCCAGAACCGGGAAGAAGCTGTCTGAAAAGAGACTATGGGAGACTTGGAGAAGGTCATTCAGCACCTGCTGCACCACCCGTCTCCTGGAGTCCAGCTTTGGCACTGACAACTGGAAGCGTCTTGAAAAGATCCAGATCATACTCATCTGAGCAAGATTTTCTTCCTCACTTTCTTCACTTTCTGAGTCCCTGCCATTGTCCAACTCACAGATCCTTTTCCTGAGCCACCAGCAGAATGCCAAGAGCGGCACCAGGGTTCCAGCAATGGCCCAGAACAACCATTGCTGTAAGACAGTCCAGAGCATGGCTACCCAAGACCTGACATTCTGCTCCATGATCTCGTGGAGCATCTGAGTCCTCTTCTGGTTGTGGTCTTTACCCAGGTACACATTGATGATCCATTGCACAAGTGACAAGAGGAGTAGTATGATCATTATGACCTGCAACAGAAGGGAGAGGAATGCAGCAGGGCTGAGAAGGGAGGGAAGAAAGAAAAGAGAAACTAAGGGAGCTGGAAGTGAGGGAAGAATGGATGGGAGACAGTGGGCAGGAAGAAGAGGGAGCTAGGCAGCTGGCAGGCAGCAGAGCCTGCACCCAGCCCCAGTGGTGGCACCATCCCCTTTGCAGGGTGTGCCCAGAAGGGGCTGGGCACTGGATGCGGGGTGGGAAGCGCTCTCTTGGATGCCTGCGTTTGTGATCCCACCCTCATCCAGACAGCACCTGGCCGTGTGTGTCCACCTGATGCTCATCCAGGCTGGCCTGGGGCAGTGCTGCTTGCTGCTCTCATTTACAC
>VYXF01005278.1:414320-431502 GCA_013397295.1 Polioptila caerulea | reverse complement strand
TTTTTCTTCCTTTTTTTTTTTTTTTGGAGGAGAGGGAGGGGGAAGTGGATAAGAAATGCTTGTCCCCTATACCAGCTTTTTGATACTCTGCTAAAAGCAACAGTATACTTGTTATATAATATTGACAGTATTGCACAAATAAGCCAAACAGGAGGCACGTGGGAGTTGGTGGCAAGAACTAACTTTTTCAAAAAGCACACCTTAAAGCCAGGAGGATGAGGAGAAGGAGCTGGGTCTGAGAAGAAAACGATTTATGGTGGTTAAATCAGACCAGATTATAAAGTGGTTATATGTCTGCTAAAATAACCTTATAGTTATACAAGCACATACATAAAATAGATAAAAATTAATTTTCAGCAGGTCATGAAGAAAACTGTTTATCTGTCACTATAGTGAGATTATGTGATTAATAACAAGATTACTCAGGGTAGTTAGTTCCAGAGTTATTTGTTCAGACACAGTACATACCTATCATACTGATAATCTGGCAAATTACAGTAAATTTTGCAAATATATACTGGCTTTTACTCAGAGCAAACCTCGGGGGTCTTGTAGCAGAGGAGGTGTATTTGTACAAGGAGAGAAAAGAGGTGGATGAAAGCAAGCACCTGCTCACCACAGCAGGGAGAGGCTTTGCTTCTTGTGCTCCCCTTCGAATTATCCCAGGGCCAAATTGCTGAATAACTTGCACTGGGTGCTGCCATCCACCCTGCACATTTCAGGGTTGCTCTTATAAAGCACACTTGTTTGTTTTACCTGTAATTATCAGGTGAGAAGCCAGGAGGAACAGGGAGAATAAAGAAAGATGCTGTTATGGCGACTACAGGGAAATGCTGAGGCTGTGCTGCACCTGGGGACAGAGAGTAATTGGGACCCTGCCTGGGACCCATCAGGGCTCATAATGAAAGGCCTCAGGAGGGCACAGAAGACCCCCAGCGCTGGATGTGTGCTCGTGGAGCAGAGCTGTGCTCTTTGTTTTGCTCTCTGACTCCCTTCCCAGCAATTCACTCCGCATTATGACTGAATTAGGTAAGGAGGTGCTGGGGGAAGTGCTCTTGGCTAACTTCAGAGTACAGCCAGGCTCATTAAAACCAGCACATTTGCTGCAGTGTGTGCAGCATTTCCTCTAGGTTTTAAGATTGCTTTGGTAAGTGAAGTTCTGAGCAGAAAGAATACATTTTAATTTACTTTTTAGTGCCCCTGTTATAAGTATTCAATGTCACGCTGGATTTTAATATTTTTTTAATTACTATATGGAGCATAAAAAAGCATGAATGCAGTATCTTAATAAAAATGAGCATATTCTTCTAGAAGCCTAAAGCTGCTAAGTACACAGCACATGTTCATTAGTGCAATTTTGGAGCATGAAGAGAAAGAGAATCAAGAACCCAAGGTTCACAAGCATCAACACAAAACCTCAGGGCTTTCTGGTAAAGTTTTGTCTCACCTCCTGCTGCTGTTTGCCAGGAAAACTGCGGGGAGCAGAGCCCATGAGCTGTCCGGGGACTGTAGAGCCAAGCCTAGACTTGGACCATTAAATCATCCCCAGCAGTTTGATTTGGGGCAGTGGAATGTGGGATTAGCATACAAATAACCATCCTTCCTGTCAGAGACACACTGGGCAGGGTTGTCACAGGTGTCAGAGCTCTGACTGACACCCTGGACACGGCACCAAGGTGCCTGGCCAGCACGAGAGCCCTGGGTTTGAGCTTTTCCTGGGCCAGGGAGGTTTGTCAAGAGCACACAAGGAACAAAGACTCAGCCATTCAAGATGGGTTTGCAGGCAAAGCCATTCCCATTTTAAATATTTGGCTCTACTAAGGCATGTTTCTAAATTAATAGGTCCTATGCCTTTCAATAGGATTATTCAGGCTACACCAAGTCAAGCATGTAGTACACGTTTGTAGGATGGGATTTAATTTATTTTGTTATTTTGGTGTAGAGCATTCTTAAATGTATCAGATTACAGATTAAGTAAGGAAGCCAGCAAAATCTAGTGCAGAGCAGCTTGTTATTGCAACTGCCCTCCTCCTTCTTAACACTTTGTATAGGCACACACACACATTAGGCTTGTAAAGACTTCCTTGAAAAGGTTTTTTTGTAAATCCAAACAGCAGATCCTAGAAAATTCTGATTTCCCTTTAAAATTTCTCTCTTTCTGTGTAGAAAGGGAGAAATAAAGTCTGTTCTATGTGGGAAAATGAGTTTTAAAGTTTTCTATTGTCTTAAAATCTTGATTTTTAATGCAAATTTTGAGAAAGAGTAGTGGCTCTGAACTGAGCTCAGTCCTGACTTCAGAAAAAAACCCCAAGATTTATGTAGAAACAACCATAGGGACAAAAGATAAGAAAATAATTCACAATGATTGCAATTTCCATCCTTAATCTGCAGCCTATAACTTATCTGAACTATCCCTACCTAGAAATCCTTCCTTAAAATGTATCTGAAAGACAAAACCAAGTTCAGTGATTGTTACTTGAACTTGTTAGAATTTGATAAAGAATAATACATTCTGTTTCTTAGAGTTTCTTAGAGAAACATATTTACAGAAGCAAGTAATTATTAAAACTATTTTCAACACATTTAATACATATTTCTCTTTAAAGCATCTGCAAAGTAATGATATTATAAAATAGGTTAAAAGAGCATTCATTTTATCCCATGGTGGATCAGTAATGCTGTTCAATGCAGGGTTAAAATATAATAAGCACTACCCACTAAGCTAAAACCTGAGAGACTGAGGAGACTGATATTTATGGCTTGGACACTTGTCTTGAACAGAAATCACGTTGGGTTCTCAAGCCTTTCGACCATTATATCAAAATATATAGCAGAATATCAAGAGAGATGTGATTATCTCTGAACATTAAGTTTGAGATTTGTTTAAAACAAAGGTGTGATAGCAGCAATACAAGAGCAAGGCTGCATTTACTACCTGGTGTAGGATAGCATTTCCTTAATTAGTCCAATATGTCAATGACAGTATATTCCAATGCACAATTTGACATTCTCACTCACACCACCCCACTTCAGAATTCTAAAAAAGATACAATAACACACATAATGTTCTCTGCTCTTACTTCCCACCCCCAAAATATTTTATCTTCGAATGTTGTGCAATTATCACTTTCATCTGCTATGTGCCAACATGAGATATTATCATTTTTGCAAATGAAAAGGTGAAAAGTTTAAATTCCACTATTACAGAATGCCACTTCACTCTAGGCCTGCAGGGGAATGTCCCAAAGAACATCATTCCAGAGACACTCTGCTCTTTATAAAATTGGTGATTTTCTGCTCGTGAAAAGTTTCCCCCTGCTGTGTTTTGCTATGAAATAGATCAACAGGGCTCTCACTCTAATCCCAAAGGAAAATCTCTTGCAGTTTATAATTGGGATCATTGTGCTCTTGAAAAATAGGTGCCAAATACTCTCCAGCTGCTGTTCTGATGTCAGGTGGGGAGAGGGACTGGGTGGTGGATTCCTTGTACTGGCACTCCCCCACAGCTTTTTACTGTGAATTGAGTCTGCAGCTGACCATGCCAATTGCCACGGGGCTCTCAAACCATCAGCACTCATTTAAACTCAGTCTTAACTGGTTTAAAGAGGATGAGACCGTGATCATCTCGCAATAATTACCTACAGAATGTGGGATGCAGAATGCCCCTGTGATTTCTGCATGTACATATCACACACTAAACAGATAAGCAGAGATTTGTGTATGATTTGAAAGATGTATCCATGATTTGATAGATTCGTACCTACAGCTGAAAAAGATGCATGTTTCTAGAGATAACTTGGACATCCTTTTTAAAATGAACGATCTCCTGGTCTCCACAGCCATTTTTAAACATCCCAATGAGATGCAGTGAGACCCAGGTGTTGAAAGGCCAATTGATTCAGGATAGGCAAGAAGCAGCTTCAGGAAGATGTAAAGTAACAGCACCAGAATTACAGTACAGGGAAGGAGGTGTAGAACATGCAAAGCTTTTACGGAAGGTAGACTCATGGCTTCAGACATTTGCGTCTGAGAGACTTCAAAAACTCCAAAAATTTTTGACCAAAAATCCCCCAAATGTGTAACTATTACTTGGATTTGTTAAAAGGTCATCCATTAGCATACTGAGGAATCTAGTGGGAAATTGGACATTAAAAAAAATGCATTTAATAAGGTATTCCCAAAATACGGATTCTTAAGGACTGCAAAAATTAAGACCAGTTTCATTCAGAAACCGTAACTTGCATACCATGTATTTTGGTTTTTAAATCCATCATGAATATACTAAAATTCAGTGAGAAATGAAAAAAGAAGGCCATTTCTAAAATCAGGAGGGCTAAAGAAGTGTGTAACAATGTTAACCCATTTTGATTTTTCCATGTTATTCAAACATTCACACCCAGAAGGAATGCTATCTCTTTTCTGGAAGACTTGAAAAATACAGTAAATAGAAAATAACAAATTTCAGTAACTGACTTTTAATTACATGGTAGAGACTCGAGTGGTCTATTTTTCAGTTTTCAGCATAAAATGTCCCCAAAAATTAATTAAAATTTCAAACAAATAAAAAAAAATAGAAATGTGTAATTTTTAAAGGAACAGATATGTAGCAGAAATCAGAACTTTTTAAAGGCATCTTTGCGTTAGGCTATTAGAATTAAATATAATTCTACTACATTATGGTTGGATGCTTTATTTCACATAAGCTTCTGGTAAAAAATTCAGAAATTTCTCAATTAAACCTTGGATATCAAACCCTGTGTCAGAATGTAGTAGATAATATTTATTCCTGAAGTCAATAACTTTATTATGGATATTATTGTAAACATATTTCATAAAAAAGTACTGGTTACTAAGTCACATCTAAGAAAAAAGAAATAGCAAGAAGGAAAACAAGAAAGTCGCATTTCCTTTAAAAGAGGTTACAGGAAATACAAAGCAGAACTGCGGAATTGTTGTTCTTTCACCAGGAACGTTATCCCATCCTCTGGCACTGCAGAATTACTTCAGCTTCCCCAAAATCACTGCTTTTATTAAGCTTTACTGAGCTGCTCTGTATTGGCAAAACCTTTGTAGTAAAATAATTTTCCATCAAAATACACGGCACTGTAGTGCTGTAATGAAGAGCTGTAGGACAGGCTTTAAGAGGCACGGTACTTTCATCTGAAAAGTCTCCTGAAATTCTTTGAACGTTTCCAGGGGATTAATGAGGTATTTTGACAACACACGAGGAGCGTCTGGTTTTCAAGAAGCCTTATAAGAGGGAAGATTCACATTCTTGAAAATTAAACTGTGTATTTTAAGCCACTAAAAATAACACAATTATTAAAAAATTGGCAGCTCTGGAGAAAAAATACCAGCAGATATGGGGAAACACATGGAATTACTGAAGAGTGTCAAACTTGAGTACACACATTTCACAGCATTTCAACATGACTTAAACATCAATTTTAACAGCTTAATTGAATGTTTCTTATTAAAAGCTATCACAGATGAGCTAAAATAAGAACAAGCTAAACTAGCCAGAGTGTGACTAAATCAAAAGCATTATTCTTTGCAAGTTGGGTGGATTAACTTTGCGTGTGTGCATCACTCTCCTTATCCCCTTCAACAACTGTTAAGGTGTTTGGAGGTTTTCAAAACCTTTGGCAATTAGTTGAAGAGAGAGTATTCTTCCTTTCTTTTTCTTCTTTTCAAGACACACTAAATGATACCATTTATGTAAATTAAGAAGAACATTCATCACACACAGCAAAATTAGAACAAATGACTTGCTACACCTACCATTTTTCAAAGTATTTAAAAATATTTTTAGGGCAAATTCCTACAAACTGCTAGTCCTTTGAATGCTTCAATGCATTGCAACAAGGATATTAGTGTATAAATAAGGGTTCAGTTCTAAAAAGCTTTAGTGAAGAAAGTGGAGCTCCAAAGCCTCACTTCCATAAACACCTCAATATTCCTGAAAACCCAGAGTGCTTAAATCTTTGAAGGTCTACCCTTATTTAATCAAGCTGGGCAAGAAACATGTTGAGGAGGCACTTTGAAAACAATTTATAACCCACTCCCCATGAAAATATCCACACAGAGTATTTATACATGCATTTAAGCAAGCTGATATCTTGGGCGTTTGCAATGCTGCCTGTGACACGAGAGAGGAAGGGGATCTGCCAGTCAGCACCAGGCCACAAGACATTTTAAGTCTGTCTAGGCACTGCTACACAATCATTTTTTAAAATAATTATTGCCTTTAGAGTGCGAGCAGTTGTACAGGAAAAAGCTGCTTCCTAAATTCTGCTCTTTTCAGTCTGCACTGAAGCTAAATATTTTACAGAGGTAGCATCTTTATAATGCTTGTGGTTGAACACTACTTTCTGTGGTCAAGTCTCATTATTTATAAGATCTCTTCAATATCCAGTTTTAGAGAGCTGGCTTTTCAACCAGCAAGCGGGGAAGAGGAAAGAACCCGTTTTCTGTCCTCTTCCTCAGGAATGGTGAGCCACTCGTTTTCACAGCTGTTCAGTGGTACTTTTAAAGTCTGCAGTGTATTTACAAAGAGTATCAATACCGAGGTGGAGGAGGAAGAGTGGGGGGAGAGGACAGACTTTCTGTCATCCTCCTTCCTATTCTCAATAAGGTTCCAGATGCATTTAAGGGCAAAAATTCCACCCCAATATATTAGTTTTGTTAATCTTTTTCTTATGATCTTGCTTGCCTGGCTAGGGAAATTATGCAAAAAGTAATAAAAGTTCTAATTCAATTTCCATGTTAAGAGATGGATTTGGAAAAAAAATATATATATCAGAAACGATATTCTTTGTGTTTATTAAGAGATATGCACTCCAACATTTAGTGTCATGGAGCTGGAGTTAAAACCAGAAACGGCAAAGATAATTTAGCTGCATGAATGCCTGCTCTTCAGTAAAATGCTGCCAAAATTAAATAGGAATGAAACAGCACTTTGTAGTCATTGGTCGCTCAGCGGGGTTTGCGTAGTTAAAAACCTAAGTGAAAAGGGTGATTGACCTACATTGCAACTAGCTTAGCACAGCTGTACTTTCATATTTCTGCTGCATCCGAGGAAGCTCATTATTTAATACAACTGAGTTACATGTAATTGTCGGTCTTTTATTTTACACTTCTAGGGGCCAGATATTAATCTCAAATGTGCAGCAGGCATTACTGTGCATCTGGAAACATCCACGGCTGCCCATCTGCAGCCCAGGCAGGGCTAAGAGAAGGGATTGCACACAGTTGCACCTGAAATTAGGAGGCTGCCCAGGGGTAGGAGAACCTCACAAACATACAGAAATCAAATGAGCAGATGGAACAGAAAGCAAATCCCTTGGCACCCCAAAGGCAAACGCTCTGCTGTTTCCCTATTGTTTTGAGCAGGAGCAGCCCAGAACGTGCAACCAAAGCACATTTCACTCAACTCATACCTGCGGTTTAAATAAGTAATAACATTCCAGTTAACAACCAGTTTGACATGTTAACAGCCCAAGGGCTGTTAACATAATGACTGGTCATTAATGGCAGTAATGACAGATTTCAAAGGGAATATTGTGCTTGTAAATGGACACGCTGCCAGTCAGAAGAGAGGACAGAGCAGGATAGGCTGATGCATTAAGTTGTCACTGTACAGCTCTGGAGGAAAAAAGAAGGGGAGGAAAAAAAAAGTTCTTGCATATTTCACTTACTATAAATGGACTTGAAATATTGGCGTAAACCTAAGTTCCTTAAATTAAGTCTTCACTTTCTAACCCAGGAGTGTATAAGCAGAAGACAGAAGCCTGCAGGGGAATTATACTCTGCATATCATTTCCGTGGAGTGTGTTATTTCCAACACTGAGCCCTTTCTTTACTCGAGTCAGTTCCCATCCTCGTTAACAGAGCAGAGCTGGTTCCTGCCGCCCCGGTGCCGCACGCCGCCGCGGAAACCGCAGGAGCGCCGTACATGGATCAGATTCCAGGGCAAAGCCTCTCACTCCCGCAGCATCTTGCAAGCTCATTACTTCATTAAAGATTCCTTCCATTCCCTCAATCCCTCCCAATCTGAAGAAAAAGGTTTTAATGTGGTATATAATTAACTAATTTTACCAAAGGAGACAGCTAAAGCAAAGCAAATTTTGAAGTTCTGAAGATACAGAGTGGTTTATAAGAAGCTCAAAGTGGGGACCTCAGGGCTCAACTGCAGCATGAGAGCGTGCATCAGGGCTGAGGGAGGGTGCAGTTTTTTTGGCAGAAATCTCTAAATGAAAGATACTGGAAGTGCTTTTGCAAACAGGCAAAGACACAATCACACCATTTATGAACTTAAAGACGAATGCTAAAACACCCAAAGTGGCTACATGATTGCTTGTAGCATGTGTAGAATGCCTGTCTTATTGAAAGGCATAATGAACACTGAGAGACAAGTTAATAAGCAATTTTACTCTTTATAGTATCGTTCAAGCCACATATCCTCTAGAGGGCACCACATAAATTAATAGGAAGCCAGAACAGTTTTACACGCAGCGAAGACTCCTTTTATGGTTAAAAAGAAAAAACCTAAGAAGATAGTCTGAAACCATAATCGAACTCTAATGTGATCATTAGTACAATGCAATTCGTTCCTTAAATTCATATCAAGTGGGTTGCTAAATATGAAAGCTTATTTGACTACAAAGCCAGAGAAAATTTAACTAGTTTGTACATTAGCACTAAAAAGATCACTTTTATAGGTTCACTGCATAACTAAGTAGATAAGATGCAATGAGGCAAATGACTATCTGCAATTACCTTAAGTGCATCAGTTTGAAGTTTAGGGTAAATACCAAGTTTAAATCTATGCATTTGCAAGTATCACTCAAAAAGAAAAAAAATCATAATGAAATAGCTTCGTTAAGACTCAATAAATCCAGAGACAAAAATAAGAAACATCTTAAAACCAATTATAGCATTTCTAATGTAGGCTGGTTTCACGTGCAAAAGTAAAAGGTGTTATGTATGAAGAAATAACTGAACCAGTAGTTTGAATGTCATCATGGCAGACCAAGAAAAAAAAAAAAATTCTCTGAATCATTTAGTATGAGTTTTAACAATCTGTTAGCAAAATATTTACTCCTGTTAAACCATCAAAGACCAGAGAGCAAGAGCGTGTGTGAATGCGTCTGTGCTGGGGAAATGCTTTGCTCATATCTTTACTACCACATCATTTCTGGTTTTGATTTTAAACATTTGATTTCAAAACATTAGATCTGCTGCACTAGCACTTGGGAGATTCAGTAAGCTCAAAGTCTCCAGTAAATTTGGAACTCAGATGAAACAGCTGTAGCAGTTCTCTCGCTCCTGCAGGCATTTGTTGTGTAAAGATTATTAAAATGGGTCTTAAAAATTGGGCTGTTACTTCCTCACACCAAAACCTTTTTCAAACCCTCTTTACACACACTCACCTAAAGACCACAAGCAGCCTAAATTCATGTACAACAATTCCCTTCTGTTCCAACAGTTTTTTAAAAGTGAGCTTTTGTTACCTACTACTTTGTCAGCTTTATCACAATGCGTTTAAGATGCAGCCTCTATCCTAAATCCCAGCACTCTGTCTTGAGTTCAGTTCAGAGCTTTCATAGGTAGCAGAAGACTTTTACCATTAAGTAGTCTAAGCCCATCTGAAGAACCTGATCTGCCTTTCAGCCCCAGTTCAACAAATGCACAGCGCATTTGTGGAGGTTTTTGCTCCACTCTTTTTTTCTAGAGGTGGTTACATGGAGAGCCATAGCACCAATAGTTGTCAGTGCTTTAGTCTTGACTCCTGTTCCAACCTACTCATGGTGTATAATTTGGGAACTGATCAGTGTGTGGGAATCTCCTATTTGGTACCTGTACTTAAGCAGAATTTGGAAGTTAACGCATTCAAAAAGAATTTTAATTTTTCCCCAATGTATTAGCGACTTCAATGTCCTTTTAAAAGGAAAATGCTTCACTAAAGGGGCAGGGGAAATATTCCCAGAAGTTCACCTTAGCCTGGAGCAGCTGGTCTCATTAGACCCACTCCACAGGGAATGGAGGAAAGGGGCTACTATGGGAAATAGGTGCTCGGAATCACCCCAGAGGAGCCTTTTCTCTCTATTTGCTATTGAGAGCCCAGGGAGACTAAATTTCCCAGTTAAATTTATATTCTGCAAAGCAGCCCTATTGACACATGATGTGTAGACAAACTATCCTGGTGCTGCTCATCGGTACTTTGCTACGAGTTATTCCTCAAAGTCTATTGAGAATATGGGTCCACAAGCAAACAAGATGATAGAAAAGCAGGTGACAATTTTCTGCCTCTAACAAGTGGCCAAAGGTTAGCCAGCATCCCACCTGGGCCACAAACTGAAACCAGGAGCAGAGTGGATTGGAGCTCAGACTCGTGGTTATTAAAAGTGAGGAAGTCAGTTGGTTAGCCTGGTCCAGCTGAGTGCCAGCATTCATGAAAGCTTGAGCGCCGCAAATGAAATCCCTTGGCAAACTAATAAGAGGACAAAAGTGAAGACTGGTGAAATGTTCCTCACCTGCTGGCTTCCAACCCTGCCCTGAAGCTGGGTGAAAACCTCATGTCTGGTTTCAGGCTGTGACACCTGGCCACCACTGTGCTGCCAGGAGGAGGGGGAGCAGGAGACCACCGCCTCCCCAGGAGCACGGTGCTGTGGGAAGCAGGGGGAAATTCCAGTCTTCTACACCAGCATCAGCATCAGAAATCTAGCAACCACCTCCACAACCTGGTTGTGTGCACTTTTTGACTCAGATTTTAATTTAATCTCCATATTTCATATGGAGATTTGCTTCCTCATCTCCACAGGTCCTCTGCCTTGCAGCCCTGCCTGTGTGAGAGCAGCTCTGCAGGAAGGGCTGAGCAGATTCCCCAGGTTTGCCAGCGAAGGGAAGGCGGCCGTGACCTACCTCAGATAGTCTCTGCGACAAAGGATAAGGTTGGCTTTGGTGTACAAGGTAGAGCCCACCTCCCCCAGGCGACAGTCACAGCAGGCACATTTCAGGCAGTCTTCATGCCAATATTTGTCCAGGGCCTTTAGAAGATATCGGTCTTTAATCTTACGGTTGCAGCCAGCACAACCTTTCGGCTTGGTGTCTGGCTGGACTGAGAGCATTTGTATACCTGAAATACAGTAAGACAAGAGAAGACTGAAAATAGATATTCTCTCAAGTACAAAAACCCCTGCCCTTTTCTTCCTCCGCCTCGCTGCTCCCCCCACACCCAGTTCATTTAAAAGTCAATGGTGTAGGTAGGATAAAATAACCTAGTCAGTCCACAGCAAGCTGAAAACAAGGCTAAGATAAATTTGAGAGCAGAAACTTCCACTGTTCTAAGTTCCGCAGCTTCACTTTATCACCTCATTTACCTGGTCTCTTTGCTGAAAGGAAATAAGATTAAAAAAAAAACATAACATGAAATATTAAAACAGTCCAGTTGAAAAGTCATCCAATTTCAGCCACAGTATCCAATATTTAGCATCGCAAAATTTAAATAAACAGCACATCTCCAATACTTGGCAACACAAAATTTAAATAAACAGGATATCTATATGGCAAACATAGTTAAATCCACATATTTGGACTTATTTGCACTATCTTTATAAAATGTAAAAGCACTTCAGTTTTAAAAGAAGAAAAGATTGGGGCTTTTAGAGGCACAGAGCAAGAATTTCTGAGAGAATTGACTTAGAAATTTTGATGCTGGCGAGGGGGTATTTTGTTTTTTAATACTTTAGTTTTTTCTAGACACAGTAGTGAAGGAACAAGATTTCCAAAGACTTCAGTACCAGCAACGCCAGTCATAACCTGCAGTGTAAGGACCTTCTGAAAAATCTGACTTAAAATAATCTGCACAAGGTCAGAGAGATTCTAGTTTGTCAAGGAAAAAAAAAAATGCTTTCCAATTCCAGTTTAAGCCATCAGCTACTTCAGGCTGAGGAGTACCGTGGTGTCCATTAAGCATATATACACCTTTTGATGTAATAGCTGAGAGCATTTAAAAAACCATTCAAACACCTGAAACAGTGTTTACTGGACAGAACCAGCGAAAAGTTGAGCGATGCTGCTCAGAGTGACACAGCCAGCTTCCAGGGATCCATTCAAAAATCAATTGCCCTCAGCTTTACAGTAAATGGGGAGAGGTCACTGCCCAAAAGTGCTCACAGACTGGTCTCTCTGGTTAGCTGCATGAACTGCCATCCCAGTGCACTCAGACTAATTCTCTCCCAGTTACCTTTTAGGATAAGCAAAACAATAGCCCTGTGGATATTTTAGTGGGCATCAAACAGGCACAGGAGAGGCGGGAAGAACCGACACGCTGTTCAATAGGAGGTTACCTCACTTTTAACTCCAAAAAGATGCTACTCATTAGAGCACATCCGAATATTGCAGTGAGAACTTGTCAAGGCTGGGGAACGAATACTGTTGCCAACAAGCAAATCCTACTCCAGCATTTGGGCTTTGGAACCCTATTATTGTCCAGAGAGTAGGAAAGGTCAAATAGAGCCTCATAGCAAAGAAGGGCAAATTCAAGAGCCCCTCATTATGAACGTTCCTGGAGTGACCAGGAGTTAAGAAAGCTTGGCAGTGTCAGCTTCTATCAGCAGATCTTGGCTGGTGCTGTACCACACCACCACAGACAGGCAGGCTCCAGGAGCTAGAACACAGAAGAGCTGGAGTTTGCCTGCTTTGGTTCGTGTTTGCTTTTTCGAAATCCCTCGCAAGAAAAACGTGAAAACCAGCGTAACCTTTGAAACAACAGTAGAGCCTGCCTTTGTGGATATTAGGGTTGCAAAGACAAGAGGCAGAGGCATCCCAGGGGTCTCCACACCGGAGACACACGTGTGTGTAGAACACATGGAATTTACGTGGAGTGCAGCGACTGCACGGCCAGTTAAGTGACTTTCCAGCGCTCCCAAACTGAACTCCTGAGTCCCACCTGCAAAGCTGATGGCTGAATTAGAAACAGTCATTCTTACAGTGACATATGAGCACAGCAGCCTGGCTCCTCTCTTTGCAATGCAGCCTATCACACACCTTGGGGTGATACATTTATCTGGTGGAGGAGCTGTGCAGTGATGTGCAGGCAGTTCTGCTAGCAGACACCCCAAAGTACCCTGGCAGAGATGCTGCACAACACCTAAATCTCATGACAGAAGTGTAAGGTCTGTATTTTTCTATCAACCAGTATAAAAATTGTCAGTGCTGCCCCTTCCATCAATGCCCAGTTGATGCTCATAGCTCCTCACCCTGCAGAGACTCCTAAGATCTGTCATTCCCAAGGGGGAGGATGAGATCCAGTGACCTGTGCTGTGCTCCACAGTCTGTGGCAGATCTGGGAGTGAACACGCACATTTCCTCTCGAGAAAGCACCATGAGACAAAGGCTGAGCCTTCACTGCATTTTCAGCTGACTCCCCTGAATCCAGGGTACATCCATGAAATAGCAAAGTAACATGACTACAAATAAACAACTCAAAGAGGTGAAAATATCAGAGATTTTTAGTAAGAACCTATATCAGACTGTAAAGGGAAGTCCTGCTGAAACTCTACTAACATCACTTGGTCGAAAAGCCTTAATCTGTCATGTTGCTTATCACAGTAGATTGTACATATCCACTAGGTGCCAACAACAGGCTTATCCAGAGACCCTCTCTTTGGCCATGTAGAGGACAAATGCGTAAAATCAGCCAAAATTTGTATAAACTTCTTGTAACTCAGTTAAAAAAAAAAAAAAAAAGTTTAGAAGCATGAAGGGCTGTTCTAGAACTTTAATCTTTAGCTCGAGGGAAACCAGAATAAACTAGGAGCTAACACAGTTAAAGGCTTTAACGAAAAAATCTTAATGTAAAAATTTCATCGCCTGATAAGGAAGCGGGTTAGAGAGTGGAGGCTGACAGTCTCTGATCCAGGCTGATCTACTGTCCTGAGCTGTCTGAAGGGAACAAGATGCCACAGAAACACGGCCAAACAAGTGAATGTCTGAGCAGATTGCAGTAATCAAGCCTGATAATTCCCGAGGTATATGCTACAAACATGAGGTTATTGTGTTACAAATAAAACTGCAGCTTGCACATAGCCTGCACAGCTTTTGAGATAGCACATGAGGAAAGTAGGCAGAGCCCAGTCATTCTCATGGGTTAGCCCAAAACCTGCTTGTAGGGACAACTGCAAAGGGGCAAACACCCCATGGAAGGAGTATTTGCAACCCTGCATGTCTATTTTCCTGAGGCAGAGAGAGAAGGTAGTGCTGGCACTCCACTGGCAGCATCTTCAGATTAGGGATTCTATCTGCAGCAGCTTTTGGAGGGAAGGAATGCTTTTCTCCTCTGATAGATCTGATCTGTTCTCACTTTACAGGCAATGAAGCTGGTTCTATTTTACTATTTAAAATTCCCCAAATTACTGTTTCATTGCAAGAATAAAAAAGAAGTTAGGCTAATTTGGAAGTGTAGAAGGGTTCTAAACAAAGTCAGGAAATGTTTGACATATCGCCGAATTTGAAAACGTCCTTTTCTTCACAAGCCCTGTTTGAATCCCTTAGTTTTGACAAGAGAACATTTTATTACTTTTTTTCCCCTGTATTGTATGAGCCACCCTAATGCAGATCACCTCACAGACCATCTCTCTCCCCTTTAACATTCCCATAAGAGCTCCGATGCAGTTGCACTTTTCAGATACATGCTCGTGTATTTTTAGCTCTCCCTTAATTTGGCAATGAGAATACCTTGCAGCTTACTGTCAGCCAGCTTTTCACAGGCTGCGGTTTAAGCACTCATTTATTTCCTAGGACATGGGAAGGGCCTTTTCAGAGGCTGACAGCACCCACAAACCCATCCAAACTGCTCACTGCTGAAATATCAGGTGGCAGTGCACAGCACTGCCGCCTTCCTCTCCCCCTCCCCCAGGAAAGCAGAGCTTATGGAGCACTTTCAAAACATCATACAATTCCCTAAGTGCTACACCCAGGCTGTAAAAAAAAAAAGAGAAAAAGAAAAATCAAACCCAGCTTTCCCTTCAGTTCTGCAGAGTTCTACCCATGCTCTGCATCACAGAGCAGATCTGTTCTCAGAACTGAGAAATTTCAGTGCCTAGTCTGTCACTGTCAAACAAACCCTTTTTATTTCACCCCAATATGCTTTCAAGGGCTCCCTCTACCCTTCCCTCCCTCCACCCCCAGTCCCCAGGATACTGCACATAAACTGCAGAGCTGTGGCAGGAATAAGACTTCTTCATCACCATTCACCACCTTTAGGATTTTTGAAGGGAGAATTTTAAAACCTGACTTGCAGGTTTTCAGATTTCTCTCCATCTCCCCAAATAAGTTCGAGGCAACTGACTCCCCTCCCTGTTTATTGTTATTATCGTGTGATGAAACACTGTCAACTGATTTGTAACTGTGATTTCATGATAAAGAGGAATGGTTGCTGGAAAAAGCTAAATTAGGCTCCTGGGGAAGGCAGAGAAGCAAAAATCCATCTCACTCAAATCATCACCCTTCTCAAAAATCAAAGGGAATGAAGATTTGGTGTAATGAACTATATTGTGTTAGTGATTTAGAAGCATCTGTAAGTGGGCTCAGTCCCTGGTGGTGCTGAGCGTGGCATGAGGCTCTCAGAACTCAGTTCCTGTCTGTGGTACAGGCAGTCCTTGGGAGGAAGAGGTGGATATGATGCACTGGATCTCTTACAAACTTTTAAAAACCACTCTCCCACTATTTTTCAGAAGCATGCACACAGTTCTGCTACCAAAGACAGTAACACAAACAGCACAAAAGGGCAAACTTGCCTCTACTTAGGAAGACAAAAATATTGAAAAATCAGTTTGGACTAAATTAAGTATTGGGTGCATCAGTCTTTAAAAGCAAACTGACAGACAACATGAAGTGAACAAGAGAACTAGGGGTCCAGGAGAAGATAAAAAGAATACTTTTCTGGTGCTTTCCCACTTTGTAGATTCATCCTAAAAGCATTCAGAGCTCCAGTAATTCAGGGCAACACACACAGACTCGGGGAAAAAAAAAAAAAGTTGAGGTTTCAGAAGCTAAGAAACATTTCAGAACTCATATGTAGCACATCAGGAGTCGTAACTAGTTTTAGATTGGCATGTAAATTGTTCTGTGGAAAATTCTTATTGCCTCCGAGACCCTGCTATTCTGAGTTATTTGACAGTTTAAGGGAAATCATAATTAAAAAAAGAGACATAAATAATAGCCTGTGCAGTGTGGTGCACAGAAATAAGTGGAACCATTTCATTTAAACTCTGGTGAGCTTTTAATTGCCTGGATTGCATTGTGAACCAGCCTAACGGTTGATTGCCTCCATTATGCTCTCTTGTTCTGTGCCATTCATCCGCACAGTCTCAGCTTCTGTAGTTAACACAACAAAGTAACCGCAACTCCATAACACTCGGGGGTTTTTTAAAAAATAAAAGTAAGGACTTCAGCGCTCTGAATATAGCCTCTCCTGTATACTTTTGAGTTAATTTTTCATGGTATATGACTAAACTTCACCTCCTGCCCCTTCTTCTACAGAGGACTCTGCTTTTTTCTTTATTATTTTTGATTTTTCTTTTTCTTTCTAAATAAAGGATATGGGTTGGGAAGGAGGGGATGAAAAAAAAAATAAGGAAAAGAGAAGAGGTTAGGCAAAAAATAAAAATGGGAATGCAGTCCCACAGCTGGGAGCAGTGATACAGATTAAAAGAATTTGGCCAACATGGCTAGTCGATTGCCAAGAGACACCAAACAAAAGATTTCTCTTCTTCTTTCCCCTTCTCTTTTTGAAAGCTAGATTGGGCCTAAAAGCTTGTTTCTCTCTGTTCACTGGCCCAGAGCATCCCTGCAGGCTGTAGCCCCCTAAGGGACAGCACAGCAAATAGATGTACCCAGATCTCAGGGGCCGGAGCTGCTGAGCTATGTTCTACCCCTGGTGTGTCCCCCCCATCTCTCTGCCCCAGCCCCCCACCACTCTCCCCCTCCTTTTTTAGAGCAGTGGTGCTGGGAACCAATTTGATTCCCTTTTTCTCCAATGCAGCTGCAAGGCTCAGAGATACTGACATTTTTCCACTCTTATCAGTTTAATTACAGTTACCATGGCAGCAAAGTGCTAGTGCTTGGCAAAGGCCAACAAGAGATTTGCAAGACTGAGTTCAATTTTGATGCAGCTCAC